>JAEIFK010000682.1:1792500-2092500 GCA_018901825.1 Drosophila funebris
GCTTAGCTCAGCTCCAATTCTTCAGTTTCACAGTAAAAATCGCACCTAAATAAAATAAAACACAGGCAACATTCAACATTCAACATTCAACATGCAAATTGCAAAATTGCCGTCAATCTGTCAGCGTGGCCAAGACGATAATTTATGTGGGCAAAAGTTGATTGATATTTTTGGCAAATTCCCGTCCAAATTCCATTTGATTTACAACGCCAAAGCAGACAGTTTGCCAGTCGATTGCCACATGCCACAAATTGACCAGTTGCAAGATGGCCCAGTTGAGCTACGACATGGCCAATGCACAGCAGTCAGCAATCAACAGTTAACAACCAACAACCAACAGTTGCGGTGACTTTTTGATGCGCTTGCAAAAACCAACAAGTTGCAAATTTGTAATTTGTAATATATATATATATATATATATATGATTATGGTGCATCCATCCATCAGTTAGGCCCCCCCCAAACCCTTGGAGAAACTGTAGATGGCGTGTCCAAGTAATCATTGGCAACCAATGGCAGATTGTGTTGGAGCCAAGGGTTGAACTGCTCTTGCGGTCTGATTCGTTTGACTTGTACTTGTGCCACAAGCACAAGTACACGTGCAACGCCTGCGGTTGCATGCCACTTTCATTTCATTTCCCCAGTTAATTGACATTCAAATTGCCACTCAATGGGGCAGCAACAAGACAAAAGAGATGCATGACAAAGCTGCCAGCTTGTCTGCAAATAACTCCAACTTTAGGCATGTGCTAGCTGTAAGCCCAATTGGCAATTACATGCAGTTATAGCCAGGCATTCAAGGAACTCCTTCAAATGGAGTGAATCATGCTGTGAATGTTGTAAATCATTCACAAATCAATAGCATAAGTGTGTGTGTACTCAAACACAATGAAGTTAACTATAAATAGGCGAAGTATAGATACAAATAAATAGATACAAATATTAATATGAATGAATATATGCATAGATTTGATTATGAATATGAATATGAATACGAATTCGATACTCCTAAAGAATGAAACAACTTTGAACAGTCAAAGGCAGCTTTACATTCCAAGAAACGTCAAATGAAATGAATATTTTTTATTATGAATATGAATATGAATTTCAAATCGTAACGTTTGCAACTGAGCTTTAATTTTGTAGATTAATGTGTTTATATGAGTTTAAATATATATGAATATAATTTGAATATGATTATAAATACTATATACTCGTCCAGACTCTGAAAAGGGTACAGCACTTGTAACATTACTCATAGACAGAGAATGGGAGTTCTCTTAGTCAAGAGAACTCCATGTCGCCTCGCAATATGCCCAGAGATTTCCCCAGATTATGCCCAGTTGAACTTCAATTGTTAGCATTCCCCACAACAATCAACAAGACTATCTAAATACTATTATAAATTACTAAAAAATAAATAACTTAATGCATTCTTTTATCTCTTAAAAGGCAACAAAAAACTGACAAAAGTTAGACAAATACTTACAGACTTTAAGTGAGTTTGCATTAATCAAATTGCAGCGGGCATACTAGAAGCAAGGCAATACTATTACTACTAGGGTTGCCAGCTTAAATAAAAAACCTCTTTTCTACATTTTTTTGATATTATTTAGTTGTATTTTGTTTCCATGTGTGCACAAATGTCGAAAGTTTCTTAATTTGTTTTTTTTTTTTCTTATTTCTTGTTTATGAATTTTGAGATTCTTTTTTTTTTTTTTTTTTTTACTTTTTTTGTGGTTTTTCTTGCTGTTGTTTGCTCACAATCATATGTTTAATATTCATTCATCATTAAATAGGTTGTATATATGGTAAGGTAGTATTATTATTATTATTATTAACTTTTATTTATATTATTGTTATTATTATTTTTATTTTTATTTTTATTTTTATTATAGTTAAATATGCTTTAAAAATAAATGTATTTCTGTTTATATGTATCACCAAAAACAACACACATGCAATTAGTTATTGTTTTCACATCAGATTGATATCTGAATTTCTCGGGCATCGAAACGAGGCGAAAGCGCTTAAAAAACAAACAAATTGAAACGGAATAAACTATATATATATATATATATGTATATGTTAGTTGATCTACATAAAGATCGAAGAGCTGTTGCAGGTTGCTATATATGTTATTCTGGGTAAACTGTCGCAACTGCCTGCCAATAACAGGAGGAGAAGGAGGGCATTTGTTTGATCCCTTCACAAAAATGCTCTGACGGTTTAACCCACTGTATGTACAACTCTCTCTCTCTTTTCTCTCTCTCTCTCTCTCTCTCTCTCTCTCTCTCTCTCTCTCTTTCTATTGTTTTCTTTTTTCTGCTATTTACAACCAACTACGACAAAACACATTCATAAATATCATAATTAAATGGCATAACATACAACATATATATATATAATATATATATATATGTATATGTACTATAAATGTGATTGATAATTGTTTAATTGGTAATTGGTATATGGCCCAAAATATTTAAGCCAATGCTGCAACAGAAATGTTTGTTGTTGTTTATTGTAGGTAGTTCGATTTGTTGAGGTTCTCTGTCTATGTCTCTGCTTTCAGCTTTCAGCTTTCTGGTTTATGTTTTCTATTTTCTGTGTAAGTTTTTTCATTGATTGAACTTGCTTTCAATTTCATTAGCATTTTCATTGCGTTGCTCATCATTATTATTGTTATTATTATTGTGCTGCACTGCAAATCATTTATAATTTATAATGTAAATATTCGTATTCTGCTCTGTGATTAACAAGATTCGCAATATATATATATATATATATATATATACGTGTGTGTGTGTGTGTGTGTGTGTGTATTTGCATATATTTATTGTGAATTTAATTTTGGATTGTGTGTGTTTGTTTAATTGTTTACTGTTGCTTTATTTTGTTTATCGTATTTACAGCTAAAATTGTTGTTGCGCAGTTGTTTTAAATATGCCACATTCATAATTCGTTTCTAAGCTAAGCTGTAAAATTGCCTTAATCGTCCGATTGTTGAATTTCAATTAATTATAGCATGCATTTTTATATTTTATTTAGATTAATTCGGCTTGTGTGTGCTTTCCTTTCTGCTGTAATACTGTAGCTCTCTCTCTCTCTCTCTCCATCTGTCTCAATATCTATCTGCAGCTCGCTCTCTCTATTTCCCTATTGTTGTTGCTTTCTTGGCTGATTAAAAATGACATTGTTGTTGTTGTTGTTGTTGTTGCTGTTGCACACTCAGTTAATAATTTAATAGTTTATAATTTTGAATTTCATTTACAAAACGTTGCCTTCTCTAACTTCTTTATCATGTTGAGTATGTATGGTTTTTTTTTTTGTCCTTTGTTTATAAGTATATAGCATTAGTTATAGTTATAGTTTAAGTAATAGTTTTAGTTTTCGTTTTAGTTGTAGTTTAAGTTTAAGTTTAAATTGTAGTTGTAGTTGTAGTTGTAATCATATAAATACAGTTAATGCTTGCATATACATATACAAATCGCGTTTACTATAAGTACAAATACATGTTAAAACTTAAAATGAGCGTGATTTCTACCAAATAAAGTACAATGTCATGTAATTTATAAAGTATATTTTGCATTATAGTTTATAGTATTGTTTATAGTTGTAGTTATAGCTATAGTTAAAGTAAATTACCATTTAATTAATCCAAAGAAATAATCATATATTAATCATATTAACAAAGCAACGCAGCTTTGTGCACAAAATACTGTTCAAAATGTTTGCAAATTTACAGACGTGACACATTCTCAATTGTTGTCAGCTTGTCGCCTCCACTCTCAAGTTGCAGTTAGTTGCTTATTTAGTTAGTTAGTTGCTGCTACTAACGAACGCTACACACGAAAGTAAGAACGATTATCTCTTGGCAAAGTACACACATTTTCTTTTCCCATTTCCTTTTTCTATTTGATTTCCTTGTTGTTTTTTGTTCGGTGCTTTAGACATTTCTATTTCCCTTTCCCTTTGACGCTTCTCTCTCGCTATCTTTCATTCCATATATATATATATATATATATATGTATATATAGGTGTATATTTTCCATATTGTGTGTATAAATATATATAATGCATAATAATACAAACTACAGCTACCTTCTTCTACTCTCTCTCTCTCTCGCGTATTTCTCCACTCCTCTCTCTTGTTCTCCCCTGCTTCTTCTTATATACAAAATTCTACTCTCTAATTGCAACTTCACACTTTGTCTACCAAAATTGTGCTGCTGTTGCGGCTGTGACTGGCGGCATTGTCGTTGTTGTACTTCCAGTTGCTGTTGCTGCTGTTGGTGTTGTTGGTGTTGTTGTTGTTGTCTGTATTGTTGTTGCTGTTGTTGCCACCGCTGCTGCTGCTACAGCTGCTACAGCTGCTCCTCCTATTGTTGGACTTAGCTGCGACAGTGAAGGATATCAAGAGTGCTTATCAGTTAGCTCTGTCCAGCGTGACTCGAAGAACTTGCGCATGCCATGTCCCGCCTTGCCGACTGGCGAATCATCCTCATTGAACATCTCACAATTGTCAAAGATCTGTCGCACATCCACACAAAAGTCCTCGCGACACTTGTAACTGCAAGTATCATTTTCATAAGTTACAACTCCTTGTTCATCTCTTGCTTTCACTCACCTCAGATCCTGCAGTTTCTTCTTGATTGTGGACAGATCCATGGGTGTTTTGATGATTTTGCGATATGTGGGAAACTGTTTTGTATTCACTGGCAACAGAAATGGCCAAGAGTCCTCATGAAGCTAACAAAGATATAAATTAATATGCATTCACGTATTCTTTACTTCATTTATATTCCTTATGCTCACCTCCATCTCACCCAGCAGCGTCTTGCAGACGGCAAGCTCCTTGATCAGCTTCTTTGTGGCATGCTTCTCCTTCTTCTCCTGCTTCAGCTTCTCCTTGGCCTCCTGTATGGCATGTATATTGATTGGAGGCGGTGACATTTGCGTGCCACCCGGCGGCGTGGGCGTACAGGTGCGTGGCGAGGGCATGGCCATCAGTTGTGGCTGCTGCTGTGGCGGCGATTGGCATGCAACATTGAGCAGCGCCGTTGGCGAAGCTTGCAACATAACAGGCGTCGTTACATTCGGCGTCGGTGGCTGCAACGGCGCTGGCAGCGCAGGAGGCGGCGGCGTTGGCGTCGGCACAGGTGTCGGCGTTGGCGTTCGCGTCGGTGTCACAGCACGCGGCGACATTGCCACAAACTGCATCGCTTGTGGCGCTGGCACAACACCAAAGTTGCTTGGTGGCACATAGCCGCCAGTGGCAAAGGAGGCAGCTTCCTCCAGCTGCACACCGCCATTATTAGCGCCCAGATGCGCCTGGAAGCGACTTGTATCTATCGAATTGTTGTGATGCTCATCGTACGTCGCCGAGGCGATCGAATGCGCCGGACTGTAAATGCGAAGGGGAAATGGTTTGAATAAGTTCGATACAAAGGAAGTTCGAACTATAAAGTTTGATCCAAAGGAAGTTCGAACTATAAAGTTCGATTCAATGGAAGTTCGAACTATAAAGTTTGATCCAAAGGAAGTTCGATTCGAAGGAAGTTCGAAGCATTAAGTACGATTACCATAACTTTGGTAAAACTTAACCGATTCTCTTGCGAATTAACTTTCTGATCATAACTTTATATCTAGATTTATTCAAACGAAGCCATTTCCTGGTCAGACTGTAACTCACCTCAGCGGTGCTGGAAGTGATGTCATGGACTCATCATGCGACGAGTTAAGCGATTGATGTGAGGTGTGCAACAACAGTTGCTGTTGCTGTTGCTGCTGCTGCTGCTGCTGCTGCTGCTGCAGCTGTTGTTGTTGTGGCTGCTGTTGTTGCAGATGTGGATCGATGGGGCACAACTGTTCCATGCTGCCAGCGGATGCCATCAACTGTTGTTTCTCATTGCCACGTCGCTTGGCCGCTGTGCTTGCATCACGATCTCGTCTCGATTTGCTGCTGCTGCTGCCACCGCTGCTGGCAGCGCTGCGTTTCTTGGGAGGCGGTGCACGGGTGATGCAGCCATGGCAATACCACTTGCCGCGTGGCACCTTCAGCAAAGGCGGTATGTAGCAGTCGGCGTGATAGGCGCGGGGGCACAAATCGCAGTAGATCATTTTGCCAACGGGCGAGGGACGGTGGCCGCCACAGACGATGCACTTCCTCTCGTTGGTCGCCTTGTTGACGCACTCATAACAGTACCTGAGGGAGGAGAATATCCATTAGTTGCATAGTTAATAGGCATGTGGAGAGTGTTGAACGCGGCACAGTGCGTGGGCGTGGGCGTGGCATGGGCATAAGGACATAGACAAAAAACAAAGAAGGAGAACAAACGCAAAACGACGCGACAAATGTATGATAGATGAAGAGAGAAGAAGACAGTGAGAGAGATAGATAGAGAGAGAGAGAGAGAAAGGAGTTAGAGGATGGAAAACGGTTTAACATCTACTTACCAGTCGCCATCAGGTATGTTGTCCATTTTGGGCTTGAAGCAATAGGTGTGATAACCCTTATCGCAGCCATCGCACAGCAAGAGTTTATCCTCGTTCTCGCCCGATGTACAAAACTGGCAATTCTGCAAGGAATTTGAATATTTGCAAGAGTTTGTAGTAGTGCCTGAACGTCGTCCCTGTTGTTGTTGTTGTTTCTGTTGTCTTCGACGTTTCCCGTTCGTGTTCGTCTTCGTGTTCGAGTTGCTGTCACTGTCTGTGTCGTAATCCGTGCTTGTGCTCGCGTTCGATTCGCAACCGTTTTGTTGCAACGCTTTCAAGTTGATCTTAATTGTCATCGGCGGCAATTCTTTCACATTTTCATTTGGCTTTTGCTTCGCTTTCTTCGGTGTTGTTGTTTTACTGCTTGGCTGCTTTTTGTCCTTTTTCTTTGCTTGCTGTGCTTGTTGTTGTTGCTGTTGCTGTTGTAGTTCTTGTTGTTGCTGCTTCTTTTTAGGTGTTGCCTGCTTTTTGGAGCTGCTCTTCTTCTTGCTGTTGGACTTGTTGTTCTTTGTACGCGTTGCATACTTTTGTGCGCAAATGTTTTAATGGTTCAAGTTGAAGTTGCAGTTCGAGTTGCGTTCGAGTTCGAGTTTGTGGTTGCGTACGTGTTCGTGTTGGAGGTTGCGTTCGTTAAAGCAGGCAAACGGGTAAACGGATAACGGTAGCGGGTATGGCAACAAAAGCATTCAATTGTGATAACAAATGGCAGTGTTTATGCATGTATTTGATGTATGTAAATGTATGTGTGTATGTATGTGTGTATGGGTGTGTATGTGTGTGTGTGTGTGTGAGTATGAAAGCGTTAAATTCGTTTTGTTTTTGATTTTGAACAAGAGAACACCATTGGAACACCACAAACAACAAACAAGTCAAACATTCAGCGAAAGTGTTAAGAAAGAAAAAGAACAAACAATAAAAACATCGAATTAATTTCAAGGCAGTCAATAATTTTGTTCAATTAAGGACATTTTGCTGGGATGCATAAAGAAATGTTGAAAGGAATTCATCTACTAAGCATCAAATATAGAACATGCAACTAAAACAAAACAAGTGACTCTCTATATCAACAATATTAACTCAAACTCAAAACAATATTCAAAATACTCTGGGAACGAGAATTTCAAAGGAAGATGCCACAACTTTATCTATATGCAATTTCTATTGATTTCTTCAACAAGTTGGCAACAATATGGCATAAAATTAACTAACTAAAACTAACTAAGATTATAATATCTCTATGAAAACTAACAGATCTACCATAAATCGTTCAATCTTGAGTATAATCTATATATTATTAGTCTATATATTAAATGAACTGCCTGCCTATGTACAGATCGGTCTATAAAACTCTCTATTTGTCTATATATATATATATATATATATATATATATATATATTTATCTCTTTTTACATCTCTATATATCACTCTCTCTCTCTCACTCTGCATGTATCTATCTAGCAATAGAATCTATCTATATATATTTATTATTATATCATCTACCTGCCTCTGTCCATCTACTTGTTCCTTTATTTATTGATCTATCTCTTTTACTAATTCCCTAATTCCCTCTACCTATCCATCTGTTAGTCTATGTATCCATCTGACTGTCTCTCTGCCCATTTAACTATCTACCCATCTCTTTATTTATTTAATTATCTATACGTCTAGATCTATGCCTCTATTTATCTATCCATATACTTATATATCTATCTATTCATATATAAACCTAAACATCTTTATATTTAACAATTCATCTATCAATCTATCAGCCTATTTATCTATCTCTTCATCTATCAAACTATCTATCTTTCTCTTTATCTATCTGACTATCTCTATCTTCATCTCTTCATCTAACATACAATCTATTTATCTAACTATCTATCTATATCTTCATCTTTCTAACTATTTATCCATCTCTTTCTCTATCCAACTATCTATCTATATATTTATCTATCAAATTATCTCTTTAGCTAATCATTAATTCAACACTCTCTATGAATCAAACAAGTTCATTGAATGTTCATTAGTTATGAGTAAATAGAAAAAGTGGTGAGAATGGTTAGTGCATGTGTGTGTGTATGTGTGAATGAGTGTGAATGAGTGTGAGTGTGTGTGTGTGTAAGCGAGTGTGTGTTGAATGTGGGGAAAACTAAGTTTAATGTGATTACGAGTGTAGATGAGCATGAAAGCCAACAAACTAAATGGGAAGGGCAATTGATTGACTGATTGATTCAATGATATATTGATCATTTCAATGCACCGATGTCAGTGTGGGTGTGTTGACAGGGCTGGGGAGGGGAAAAAGGGGTGCCAAGCTAAGAGATAAGCCAAAAGAAACGGATATAAAGAAAGGAAAACCTAAAGCATAAACTTACCGCCTTCATGATGCTCTTGTCCCAGGCCACACATGACTCCAGCACATAGAGGGCCATGGCCAGCTGTGCGGTGGTGTGGGAACGTGCAACAGCATCGCGCCACTGCACCAGACCCTTGGGTATATTCTCCACCTTCTCATCCTTGTCGCTATCGCAATTGCTGGCCGGCGAGGCGGCACCAGAGCAGGGCTCCAGTGTGGCAGCAACGATGCCTGAAGCGTCGCACGATGCGGAGGCGACACTTGTGCTTGGGGCAGCTGCAGCGGCAGCGGCCGCCAAGGCCATCGTGCGTTCATTGAAGGCGGAGGCATTGAGATTATTGTTGCCAGGCTGTTGACCCGTCTGTTGGGCCATCAACTGTTGTTGTTGCTGCTGCTGCTGCTGCTGTTGCTGTTGTTGCATCTGCAACAGATATGCGGCAGCCGAGGCAGAGTTCTGGGTCTGCGTCGAGGTGTGTTGATTCTGGGCAATCACCGCAAGATGCGCATCACCAGTCTGTGAACCCAGCGGTGGCTTCAGATACCTTCGCTCTATGTTGGCTTCCAGATCAATAATGCGTTCCCGAATCATGGGAATGATGCTGACAAACTCCGATTCGCTGAGATCCTCCACCTCCGTCAGATTCAATTCGTTCTCACTGCGCGTGGGCAACTGCCAATTCTTCAATTGCATCGAGGCACTGGCAATCTTATCCTCCAGCGACTCCAGTTGCTCCAGCAGCGCCAACTCCACTCTTCTGGCCACCTTGGGATTCCAATCCCCAATCTTATCCGGTTGCATGTACTCGACCAACTCGACTTGTGCCTCATGCAACTTCAACTGATAATTGACACCCAATGGTTGTTCCAATCCCAGGAATCTCGTGAGATTCTCCTGCAACTCACGTTCGCGCAATCCAGATGGATTCAACGTCTTCAACAGCTGTCGCAGCTTCTGCTCATCGTCGAGTTGCCACCAACCGTAGCGTTGCCGGCGTGGCACATATACACCATGCACCTTCTCCGGAAAACCGGCCAACTTCACCTGTTCCAACAGTCGATGCTCATCCGGCGTCATCGAGAGGGGAAGTGGAATGTCAATAGGGATATAAGTCTGGACGCTGCTCAGCGACATGTTGGCAATGTTGTGGTAATAGGCTTGCGACAATGCCTCATCCAGACGCAGCTCAATCTTCGGTTTTATCTCTGTCACATCCCCAATCCCGTTACCGTTCCCGTTCCCGTTGCCGCCTCCAGCTCCAGTTCCACCTCCGCCCGTGTCCGGTGCGACATCAGCGCCCAAACGAAAAAACGATTCCGGCTCGGATTTGGAGAGCTTCCCGAGATGGTCATGCTCCTGCTGCTTCTCCTGCTCCTCATCGGTTGGCTGACAACGATGAGGAGACGCCAGACCGTTTTTTGACACCGTAAACTTGCCCTGTTCATACTCATCCAACTTGGCCAGCATCTGTTTCTCATCCAGCCCGGACAACGTGAAGATGCACTCTTGACTGAACTTTGTGGGATCCACTTTGCACTCCTCCATGGGTATGCTGTAGTATTGCATGTTGTTGATCAAATCCCATGGATGTCCCTGCAACTGCAACTGTGAACTGCAGTTCTGATAGCTGGCATAACTATGCTGCAAGTCTGCCGCTACCACGCCACCCTCCTCCGCGGGCAACTCACTGATGAGGGGCACCTCCCGCTTCACAATCGAGAACCATTTGGGCGTGGCATCTTCGCTGGGATGTGTTGCTGATACAATGATGCAGTCATCCTCCTTCTTCAAATCCTCCAGACTCTCCACTTTATCACAGTTGCCATTGCTGCCTCCATTGTTATTGTTGTTGTTGTTGTTATTACTGCTGCTATTGTTGTTGTTGTTGTTGTTGTTGCTCAGTGTGGGTATCAATCCGGGAATAGTTGGTATCTTGATCTCCGCCTCAAAGTCCGTCTTTGTGGAGATGTGCACTGTGGGCGGTGGTCCCATCAGTTCCATCTCTGACTTCACCTTAATCTCGGGTCTGGCCACAATTGGCTCTGCTGACTTGACGGGAGGTATCGGCAGGTCATCATCATCATCGCCGAGATCAACAATCTCTGGCTCCACTTTGTTTATTTCCGTCACATCATCGTCATCATCATCATCATCATCTTCATCCTCATTATCATTGTCATTGTCATTGTCATTGTCATTGATTTCGTTTTCTTCCTGATGATTCGTTTGCTGCTCCTTTGGCGTCTCCTGTTCCACAGCATCCACATCCATGGGCTCTATTGGTGCAACAATTGCAGCGGGCAACTCGACGGGCATCTCTGCCTGCTCCTGCGTGCCTGACTCTTCCTTCTCCTCCTGCACCTCCTTGCCCTTCTTATGCTCGTCCATCGTCTCCAGCGCCTCATGATAATCACATATATCATTCTGTGCCGACTCCAAGGCCTCGATGAAGATGCCACCTGCCTTGGGCAGCTTCCAGTAGCGTCGCCAGAAACGATCTTGGCCAAAGCACGCGGCACGCAATTGATTGGTGCTCTTCTCCAATGCCTCCTTGCAGTTGAGCGAGGCACGCACAATCTTGTCCAGCTTCTTTTGCAGCTCATCGGCACTGAGGCGATTATCCTCATCCTCCTCCACATTGGTTATCTCCGAGTCCAGATCGGAGAGGTCATCCTCAATGATGCTGACATCGTGACTGCCATCCTCATTGATGGAGGTGCGTGCTCCACTTTTCTTTGCCTGCAACAACGCGGTCATGCCAGCTTCAGCTACAGTTGCTCCTGCTGTGGCTCCTGCCACTGTGCTTACTACAGCTGCTGGGGCGCCTCCATTCTGTTGGAATTCCTCCAGCTTGGCAGGACTCTCGATTGGAGCAGTTGGAGCAATTGCTGGCAACGATTCATTGTTGGCAGGAATCAAAACAGGAGCATCGCCATCCAGTTCCATGGGCTGTACTTCCTCCTCAGCCTGTTGCTCCTGCTTGGCTTTCTCCTCCTCCTCGACAACAACTGTTTCCCCAGGAACAGTTCCCTCTCCTGCAGTTGACTCAAGTGTGGACGCCGTTGCCTGTTTGCTGGCTTCCGCCTCCGCTTCGGCTTCTGCCTCTGCCTGCTTGGCAAGACGCTCTCGCTCCCGCTCCGCATCCAGTTTCTGTTGGGCGAGCAGCGCCTGCATCGCTGCCTCGCGTTCCGCCTGCGCCTTCTCATAGGCTTCGATGCGGGCCTTGCGCTGATGCAGCGCCTTGTATTTGCGCACCTTCATGTCCGTCATGTACTTCTCCTTGCGCATCTGGGCACAAGTCTCGAGGCTACCATCGATTTGCCGCAACACGGCCTTGTTCATCAACAGATCGTTGCAGAGATGCGCCAACATTTGTGCCTTTCGCGTTGGATTCAGGGCCACAAATGGCCGATCCTTGAGTGCATGCGATAGCTTCCATGTGTCATTCTCATGCAACAGCTTGTAGTACTCATGATTCTTAGCCGAATGCGTTGCGGTGTCTGCATCCAACTGATGATGATCGGGCACACGTCGTTCCCGCTCTCTGTCCACAGTGATGCCGTGCATCTGGCGAATCTCTCCTGTGGCCGTGGCATACAAATAAATGCGCAGAATTTCCGAGACATTCGAGTTTGTAATGTCCGCATTGCGTAGCGATTGTCCAAGGAGTGTGGTATGACGTCCGGGATTGGGCACACCTGGATCTTCGATCGCACACACCAACAGATGCGTCATCACCGACAAGAGCTCCTCCTCGGCATCCGCATTGCTATCCTTGATGAGAGCATCGTGTAGATTCTGCAGCGATGGCAGCGATTCCATGTCGAAGCCCAGAGTTTCCCCAAAGTTGTGCAGGAACTCAAAGACCATCAACAAATCGGCCATCGCCTGACCGGGCAAACGATTGCCCGCAATCCTCTCCAGATCCGGCACCGTCATCTCCTGCGGCAATTCCGAATCCTCATTCGGTTTGCGTATCAACTGCAGAATCTCTGCATCCCGTTTACGCTCGGCCATGCGACGTTCCCGTAGGATTAGACGATCCAACACCAGTTGATGTTTCTTCTTCTCACGCTCCTCGAATTTACGCCGCAATTCCAACATTCTGATAAGATTCATGTGCTGGCGACGGCGTTCACGCTCCTGCAAAGCAAGGACATGCAATTAATTAAGGACAAATAGGAAAAGCAGATTGATTCTCTTACCATTTCGGCAGCGAGCAGCAGTTCCTTTTGCTTTTGCAGTTCCTGTAGCAGAAAACAACAAAGAGATTAGTTAGAAATTAATCAAATAATTTAAGAAAATGCAATTTAAGTTGGCTGCTGGAGAGGGAGAAGGATAGGGGAACAGGGAGCACAGACAGAAAGAGGAAACTCCAAGCCATCTGACAGTTTAAGTTACACAGTTTAAGCTAAGTTTACATAAATTAAAAGTATGTTCAAATTAACAAATTGAAGATTGTGTTTACAAAGAGAAAAGAGAGGGAATCGCTTAACCAATGTAAATGAATCAACATTTATTGGGTTAAAGAAACGGATAAAGTGTAAACTTGATTGGAAAACTTTAAAACTGATAAACAAACATATCAATAGATCGTTAACCAAACAGACGTAAAGAGAGAGAGAGAGGAGTACAAAGAGCAAGAGAATATGAATGGGGATTGCATATTTGGTACCTGTTCTTTAGCTAGAATTGCTTCCTGACGTCGCTTCTCTTTCTCCTGCATATGACAAAAGAGAGATGCCAATGTGAGAAAAGGACTGAACAGAGAGACAAACAAAAAACGGAAGAATATTGATAGAGTTGATAACTGACCTGCTGCTTCTTGAGTAACTCCTCCTGCTTGAGACGATCCAGTTCCTCTTGCCGCTTCTTACGCTCCTGTCAGGTAAGTAAAAGTTTAGTTAGATCTATGGCTTCTCTCTCTCTTTCTATCTTCAGAGTGGAACTCACCTCTATTGCCTGCTGATTCTTTAGCTCCTTCTCCTTGCGCTGCTGCTCCAACTTGGCATTCTTCTCCTGCCTGGCCTTCTCCTTGTTGCGTGCCAATTCCTCCTTTTGTTGCTTCTTTGCATCACGCATCGCCTGCTGCTGTTTGGCAATCTCAATACGCTGCTCCACGTTAAGTGTTTGACGTGTGAAGACCTTTAGATCCTCCAGCCGCTTGGCCACATCCTCGTCCGTCATGCGTATGTATTCACCATCATTGGCATAAGGCGGCGGCGCGGGTTGCAAAAACGAACCCACAATGGCACGTGCCGAAAAGCTGAAATTCTCACGCGTCAAACTCGATGGCTGCTGTTCCAAGAGCTGCAGAGGAACGAGAGAGAGGGGAGTCTATGAAGAAATGGTTAAACAACTCTGGTTCTTCCGAAGGAAGGCAACTGTGTCTCAGCTTTGTGGCGTGTCCAGTATCTATCAAATTACAAATGCACCCTACAAACTCACAGCAAAGACTTGTCCAATGGTCTTCAGCGGCAACGTGCTTCCCGGCGCATAATAGGTGACCTCGCCACGTATCTGTCCCTGCTTGGTTAATCCTCTGATGACCGTGTCCCGCTTCCAGCCAAGCTCTAGTGGCACCCGCAACTCCGCCACGTTGAGTATATTGGCATCTTCACTCTCCGATTCAGAGAGTCCACTCTCAGCGGCAACGCTCTCCGAATCCGTTGAGGTCTCCATGTGCGCATTGGCCTCGCTCAGCGCCAGACGTATCTTCTCCTGCAATTGATGAATGTGTTGAATAAATGCCAAGTTATATAATCATGAATTGCTTGCAACTCACAATATCTGCGCCTTGTTGCAGCAACTGCTGTGTGGCAAGCATGGGTTTCAATCCCACGGCACGGGATTGGGCCAACAGCGAGGCAACGGTATTCTTCTTGGGCTTGGAAACGCCACGTCCCAAATTACGCGGACGTCCCTCTTTGTAGGTGGAGGAACCAGAGCCGGAACCAGAACCGGAGCCTGAGCTTGATGTGCCCGAGTTGCCAGGCAAGCCGCCCTGTGCCGGAGATGGCGATGCACCACCAGCACCGCTGCCAGAGATGGAGCCACCTGGCATGCCACCTGTGCCGCCCAAGGCGGCGGTTATGGAGCTGAGACTCTGCAGACTGTTGGAACCATTGCCGCCCACAACTTGAGCCTGATACTCGCTGGCAAGATTGCCCAGCGCCGAGGCAGCTGTGGCAGCTGAAACTCCACTACCTCCTCCCCCTCCACCAGCTGATGAGGATGATGTGCTCATGCTGTTGCTGCTCTTGTCCGACGGTTTCATGGACAGATTTAATGGTGCATCAAAGTCATCGATGGTAATGGGATTGGAGGCGGAACCAATGGCTCCACTGGCGGGCATCGTGGTCGACTTTAAGCTGAGATTGACACCCGAGGCGAGCGTTGGATCTGTGGTTAGATCATGCAACTCCTTGTTGCAACCTTTGCTGGACAGATTGTATGCACCATTCGAGGTGATTGTCGGTGGCAACTTGATGACCTCCACACGATCACTGGACGCATTGTGGCTCTGATTGTGACCCGTTGTTGATCCCGCCGTGCTCGTTACGGTTGCCGACGACGACGACGACGACGAAGCGGCAGCAGAAGAGGAGGCAACAACTGCCTTGGATACATTGCTCAACTGATCCATTGGACTCATGCCCAGTGCACTCATTGGCATCCCAGCTGCTCCCAGCATCCCATGGAGATGTTGTTGTTGTTGTGCAGCCGCTGCCATTGCGGCGTATTCCATCTCGAGACGTGCTCGCTTCGCCGGACTGAGGCCTGGAAACGCAAGCAAAGAGGAAATTGCATTTGTTGTGCTTTCTAAATCCTTTTGCTGCTGCTGCTGTTGTTGTTGTTGTGTAAGGTGTTGTTGTTGTAGTTGTTGTAGTTGTTGTTCTGCTTGGTGTTGTTGTTGTTGTTGTTGTTTCTGTGTGCTTTGTTGTTGTTCTGTTTCGGATATGGTCTTCTTGCGACCGCGTGATGTACTACCAGGAATCTTGGGGCCCACGATGGAGGACGTATACTTGATGATCTCCGTATCCGGCGGCAATCTCACGCCCAACAACGAGGGATGCTCATTGTTGCTGCAAGAGGCGAGGTAATTATGAATTAGTACAAGTAAGATAGTATAATGTATAATAATAATAATATAATGTCTATCATATTCTGAGTAGAAGATTGGAGAGTTAGATCTGTGTAGGGTATAGGGTATAGGGTATTTAGAAAGAGCTACATCTATAGAAAGACATAGACAGATATCAAGAATGTTGCCTCCTTCTGCCTCTACAAAGTTATTTGAACTTCTTTTCAATGCGTATAGGGTATACAAAGGTAACTACTCCACTTTTAACTATAATTCTCTCTTGTTCTCTCTCTCTCTCTCTCTCTCTTCCCTTCCTCCACTCCCCGCTCTGTAACCTATCTCTTCACCTGCTCATCATGGACGCATTGCTCATGTAATCCTTGGCGCCTCCTTTGCTCCCACTGCCACCAGACATCGTTGTGCTGGGCAGCTGTTGCTGCTGCTGCTGCTGCTGTTGTTGTTGCTGTTGCTGCTGTGTGGGATGCGCTGATGAGGTGACTGTGGCACTGGGCGTGCCACCTGTGCTTGCTGCAAATGCATTCATTGCCGCCTGCATGCTCTGCTGAGGCGTCATCCCCAATGCACCAAATTGTGACAGTGAATTGAGAGCATTTAGCGATGGATTATTCTTGTCACGATCCCGATCCTTGCTGGAAGAATTGCCCATGCTGGAGTGCGGTGACATGGCCATGCCCGGATGCAAACTGGAACTTGAGCTGACACTTGTGGACGCCTTGCTGCTGGACATGATGCCAGAACTGTTGCCACCTCCACCGCCACCTCCGCTGCCGCTGCTCAAGCTCATGGCCAGATTGGAGAGACCATGAGCATGCAACGATGAGTTTCCACCTCCGCCGCCACTGTTCGACTTTTTGCCCGAGGAACTGTTTGAGCTGCCGCCGCCACTGCCAAGGCCAGACATGCCGCCCACTCCTGATCCCGAGGCTGCAGCTGCAACCGCCTGCATGGCCAACAATTCCTTGTGCAGCGTAACAGGATCGTACGCAGATCCTGGATTACTTGCCATGCTGTTACCGCTGCTACTGCTCGTCATAGTCGAGGGTTTGCCGTAAGCGCTGGCCGTGCTCTGCAAAGGAAAACGCTGTGGCTAAGTAAACTCCATTATGTTGCCACATGCCACAACTCCACTCACCTTGTAACCCCCGTGCGCTGCGCTGCTCGTCGAGATAGATGAACTGCTGCCTGTGCTTACACTTGGTTGCATGCCACTTCCAGGCAGCCCAAAGCCATGCATGCTGGCCAATGCGGCCGCTGGATTGTTGGCTGCAGCTGCTGCCGCTGCTGCTGCTGCGGCATTTAAGCTATTGGCCAGATTTTGTTGTTGCTGCTGCTGCTGTTGTTGTTGCTGCTGCTGTTGTTGCTGTGCGGCACGCTTCTCCTTGCGCGACTTGTTCGACTTGCTGCTGGATCCAACACCACCGCTATTACCACCGCCACCGCCACCTCCAGCACCGCCTACTCCCACCATGCCTGCACCACTTCCCGCTCCCGCATTGCCACCCGTGCCCCCGGCACCCATTGCCATGGCAGGTCCAAAAGCAGCCGCCAAATCGGGATGTGGAAACGGGGAGAGTCCGGACGCTTGTAGGCGGCTAAAGTAATCCTGAGCTGCCAATTGTGCCATTGACCACCAGCCTGTGAAATGTACATTAGAATTACATTACATGTGTTCATTGATTTGAAGCGGGAACATGCATCTTCCTAACAGTGCTGACATTATGGAAAAAGGGTATTTAGTAGTCGATCATTCTCCGCTGCAGCATTTTCACTTGCTTGTACTCTTGACCTGCTTGAGTTCCCTCTCCCACTCTCTATTACTTTGACTCTGCTGCTGCTGCTGCTTATTCTGCTGCTGCTTCTGCTGCTGCTTCTGCTTCTGCTGTTACTCTGCTGCTGCGCTGCCTGCGTCACAGTTTCTGCTGAAGATACAGCGCTGCTGGATAATTTTGTCATGTATCTCCTCATCGATTATTCTCCAATTGTTTTGCTCTCGTTTTCATTATAACAACTGCATCTGTTTCCCCTCTCTCTACCAACGAACGCTTCTCTGCATCAGCGCTGCTTACGTCGCAACAGTTTTTCCTACTCAGTTGCAGCGCTGCTGATCTGCTGTTCTGGTGTTACTCAGTAGCAGCGCTGCTAGCGTCGCTTCTGCTGCTATCCGTTTCTTCATCTCCTACTTCCATGTGTTATTGCTTTGCGTAATTTTTTTATGATGTGTCGATGCCGACATTTTACTCACTTGCTGGATGCAGACCTGCCAAACTGGCGGCCTGAGATGCCGCTACGGCCATTGTGCTCTGATGATGATGGGCGCCCGCAGCTGCAGCTGCTGCCGCTGCCATCGATGAATAACGGTCATTGGCAGCAGCGCCCGCAGCATTTGGCAGTAAGCCCAAACCGGCAGCGGCGGCTGCATTGAACTGCGAGTTAAAGAGAGGGTTCGATGCAGCTGCTGCTGCGCCGCTGGCATCGCGTCCCCAATAGGCTATAAGAAAAAAAGAACCGTAAGAGATAGGTAAACGAGAATGTTACGAAAAAAGCATTTTATTTAGCTTGGCAACCTACCAAAGAGCGAGGCGGCGTCTAGCAGTCCGGTGGGATCATGGGGATTACCAGCTCCGGCACCACCACCTCCCGCACTGGAACCGCTCTTCCCACCATGATTGTTTGAGTTTTTGCCATCGTTGCCGCTGCCATCGCCGGCATTTTTGTTCATGTTAAAGGGCAAATTGTGTGTTGTCCGTATTTATAGGTGTTGTCGCTGTTGTTGTTGTTGTTATGATTATTGTTATGTTTGCTACTGTCTGCAAGGTAGATAAGAAATAAGATTAATTAATTTAATTTATTATATATTTATTAGTAGCTTAAAACTTTGTAATCAATCTATCTCTTTTATACACATACATACTCCTACAGTCTAGATATTTATTTAATTATTAATCCCATTAGTTTAATAAAATTTTCATTAAGAACTTAATTAAATTATTCAGATTTGTAATCATAACAATTCCTAAATAAATATTTAACTCTCGCTTGTTCCATGCTCTCACTCACTCGCTCTCACTTATGTATGTTGTTAGTGTTGGCAATGCCATGGCAGCGGCTGTGTGCGAATGTTGAACGCAAAGCGAAAAATGCAGAAACATGAAAAGCAAAACAAAACTACAAAAAAAAACTACTATACAACCACACACACTCATAAATACGCAAACATGTACACGCGCGACACAAACGGAAGCAGCAGCCGCATTGTTGTAATAGTATGCGTGAGAGCACTGTGAAAGAGAATCACGAGCAGAGACGCGGCGGCTCGCTCACCACTACACCTGCATAATAGGGGATAACAGAAACCGAAACAGAGCGAATTAGCAGCGTCGCATAGCGCGCAACTCAAAGTCACAACACCAAATATGCGGCGAAAACAAATTGTTCAAACAAATTGCATTGGGAAACGCAGTGGAAATATAAGTAAATAAATAAAATTAGCTGATTGCACTTCTCATGTCATTGAACACTAATAAAATTAACAAATGCAACAAAACTAACACACACCCACACATATTTAAAGATATATACATTTATTTATTCTCACTCACTCTCTCGCTGCGGCGAACGATGCATACATAAAGCGAAAGAAGAAAATGCCGTTTCAATTTATACTTTGAGCAGCATTAAACTCTGAGTATTTTGAGTCGTTGTTTTATTTGTTTGGTTTCTCTTTATAAATTTCATTCATAAAACTTTGCAGCCCAAGTCTCTTGACTGCATTTGCATTTCACACATTTTGCATATAAGCGACGTCGTTACTGACGACGTCACCGTGCTGCCGACGCTGCTGACTAACCGCTGACTGAGACGCAGACAGACTGTCGGCCTTTTTCACTTTTTGTGTCCTCTCTTTTTTTATTCCAAAAAATTATTGCAACTGTTGTAGCAGCAGCTGCTCACTTGAAGAACGGCATTTGCCATGCATAAAAGCATATTTTGTTGTCACATTTTACATATTTTCATAATTTTTCCAATGCATTTTGAGCATTAAAATCGACCATTTAAATTATTTACAGGCAGCGAAAAGCAAACCAAATAACTGTGGGATAACGCGGCGACTGAGAGTAACAAAAGTGAGAAAACAAAAACGCGCTCGGCCTGTTACAAGTGGAATTGAAACATGAGAGCCGCGCGGCAGAGCGGCAATGAATGGACCGACGCCGACATCGATGCCAACGTCGACGTCAACGCTGCGTCGGCGCTTTTTCACAGTGGTTGATAATTACAGTTTTGTTTTTGTATTCGTTTTTCGAAAAAGAAAATGCATATTTTTATGAATTAATCATTTTAATGAACACACGTTTAGCAGGCCGCAGTGCCACAACAAAGGTGGTGCCCATTTTTCGTAGCAATTGCTTTTGCTGCTAGTTTTGCTGTTGCTGTTGCTTGCTATTTAATTACAGTTATTGGCGCTTTCTTTGCTGTCACGCATCAATCCACAGATGCGACTGCTTATCACAGAGTCCATGTGAATGGTAAGTGCTGATGGGGTGAGGGTTTAATATTTTGCATTTGCATTTGCATCGATTAAAGTAGGCGCAAAAAGGTAAAAGGCATCTTAAGTCAAACAAATTCGAGCATACATATTAAACAAAAACTGTAAAACAAAAAAAAAATACAAATAAAATGTATCTGTATTTATATGGTTTTTCTTATGCTTCGCTTCAAGTTTTATGACGGCAGCCGCACTGTGGAACCTCGCTTCGGGTCAAAGCGTCGGCTGTATTTCTGTTTGTTTGTGTTTGTGTGTATGTATGAGGGTGTGAGTTGAGTAAGCGCGCGCGCCACAACAACGACAACAACAATGAAAACAACAAAAGCGCTGGCAATTTGATTCGAGCATTTATCTTTGACGCTGTCACCACCGACAACGTCGACAGCAATGCCGCTGCCGCTGTCGCAGCCGACGTCAACGCGCTGCCAATGAAAAGGTGCGCGCAGCGTGCGTATGTGCGAATGAAGAAGGAAGAGAGGAGAAGGAACCTAAGCGAGTGCTGCTGCTGCTGCTGTTGTTGCTTATTTTTTTTGCTTCGCTTTTTTTTCGCTAACTTGACGTAGATATACTATATGTGAACATATGTACATACATATATATCCAACACATCCAGCTCAACTGACTGACTGCCTGACCGACCGCACGACTAACAACTGCTCTCAGCTCCCCTCCACCGCCACCTACCTTATCCCTTGCTCAAACACGTCTGTCGTTTCAATATTTCTGACTGACAGAGTACAAATGTGAAATTCTTTTTATTGTGTTCGCCCGCTGCTGCCACTCTCTCACTCTCCCTCTTCCTAAAACACCATCTCTTCCACTCGCAGTACTTGTTGTTGTTTCTTTCTTTTTTTGCTCTTGATTATCTCTAGTTCAATTGGCAGCCGTCAGTCGCTGTACGTTTGTGTGTGTGTGTGTGTGTGTTTTGTGTATTTCATTGTGTATCTTTGGCAAGCGCCGCTGCTTTTGTGTTACACACAAAACACACACCTACACATAAGAACAACGGCAATAACAACATTAGCGTTTGTATTTCTATTAAATTCTATAGCAAATGCCAAATGCTAATCAATTCCAAGCTTTACAACAATAATCATTCGTCGGTTTCAATTAGATAGAAATCATTTTATTATACTTAAGCAAATGAAAATTGGGATTGTATTTGTTGATTCTCGAGTTATATAATTAAACAGCATTTACATTAGTGCATTCGAATGCAAATTCTATATGAAAAAGTGAATGTTCAATGCAATTTATTAATGTTCACACATACATGCCTAAGTCAGGAGAGCATTGAGTGCACGAGAGTGTGTGTGTGTTTGTTTGTGTGTGCTGCTTTGATTATTGGCTGCTCTCGTCCCTTTAACGCGTTTCAATTCCAACTGTGGCGCTTTTGCACCACACATAAATAAATACATACATATATACACGTATATATGTTCACTTGTTCGCGGCATTCGTTGATCATCTTTGACTGCACACGCATGCACTCACACATGCAGATATGCCTGCACACGCACACACGCTGTTATACACATGCTATATGTAATTTTGCTGGCATTCTTGGGGATTTAGATTTTAGGTACATGTCGTCGTCTTATTGTTGTTGTTGCTGCTGCTAACCATGCGTCGCTGCCGTCTTTTGATTGTTGGCGGCTTTATAACGCGCCGACAATTTTCAGTTCACTTTGCTTTTGCTGTTGCTTTTGCCTTTTCTCATTACTCAAAGTTGACTCTTGCTGAGAGCGAGACGTTGAGTGGGGAGTTAAAGCAGTGAGTGTGAGCGGCTCATACCTCTCTTGTTCGCATGCTTGTTTGCTGCTGCTGCTGCTGGTTCTTCTTCGTCGTCGTCGTCGTCTTCGGTGCGAGGTTATTGACTCAGGCAAGTAACAGACAGAGACGGCGACTGAGCTGCGGAGCGACAAAGCAACAGAGTAACTGAGAAACGCGCAGAACTTGGAACGCCGTCGCGATCCTCATTTGTTCACTCTCTTGGTATTCTTTAGTTTTCTGCCCCACTTCTGCAAAGTCTGCAGCGTTGCAACTGCAGCAACAAGTTCACAGCAACTACGTGTATGTTTGTGTAGTTTCTTTGCCGTTGACCTTTGCACTTGAGCATCAAAGAACATGAATGTTTCAATTCAACAATAACAACAATAACAATTTCGTTAAAATAGTCACTTCAACACCTGTCAGATGTTGTATACTGTTGAACCTTTAAGTGGTATACAATTAATTAAATTCATTTCATTCTGTACAATCTTTACTTCATTTGCAGGTTTAGTAACATTTCTAGACTACATACATTCATTGGTTTATTTAATTCTCAATTGATTCTTAACTGCAGTAATTACAAAATTCAAAATACGTTAATATTTTTATGTATTTTATTTATATAAAATCAAAAGTTGTGTTTTCCTTTAGGCAATGTTTACTGTAAAGCTGCTAATATTGTTGTGGCTCTAGTCCTGTGTGTGCAAGGGGCGTAAGAGAGAGATAGAGAGAGAGAATGAGAAGCCTAAACATAACCGGAATAAAATGAAATGGATTTCAGTGCAACAACAAAAACAGCAGTTGGAAGGGGTGGGTGTCATTTGATGTGGGGAGTATAAGTAGACCGAGGTGTGGGGAAATAAATGTGTGTGTGGTGGGTGGTGTTTGAAGAAGGAACGGGAGGGGCGAGTTTGTTCGTCCACTTGTTTTTTGGTGTTGTACACATTATTATCAAGGATATCGCTAACCAGTTGATGAACGAGGAGGGCAGGGTGGAGTGGGGGGAGGGGCTGTCGGCTGCGCGCGCTCAAGGAAATTGTAAAAAAAAGGACATACACATCCACATACACATAAAATGTAAACTGTGAACCCAAAAAGGGCTGCAGTAAAAGGCAGGGTGGCGGAGAAGGGGACTTGGGGTCGGGTCAGAGTCTGTCAGAGCCAAGTCCCAGCCAAAGCCATGGGCTGTCGCACAGTTTGGCGTGGCTTGGCTAAAGTGAACACACACAGACACACACACAGGAAGTGAGCGCGCAAGGACACGGACACACGTTGCGTGGGTGGCAATGAGAGAGATGGAAGGGAGAAAGAGGGGGAGTGGAAGTCCTCAGTTGGCAGTTGGCAGTAAACGAACCCAAACCGAACGAAGGGAACAACAAAACTAAAATTGAAAATGGCAACGACGCCGAAAGGGGAAAACGGCAACGGCAACTGTGACGCTAACGCCAGCGCAGCAGTGACAGTGACAGCAGCGACGCTGGCAGTGCTAGTAGTAATAATAACGACAACTACAACAACAATAACAGCACTAGCATACACAATAGCGACAACAACAACAAACAAATGAATTTATGCAGCCAACAGCAACTCACAGTTGTTGTTTTTGTAGTTGGGTATTTATGTAACGGTGAAATAGTTGTTGCTTGTATTTGTGGCTGGCAGGAGAAGGAGGCGGAGTAGAAGGAGGTGGAATGCATGGGAAAGGCTCAAAGTGGAACGAGAGAGCGCACACGACCCATAAATTAGAGTGAGAGAACGGCACGAAGGAGCGAACAAACGAACGAACAGATGAACGAACGAAATGAGCGAATGAACGAGCGTAAGAGCGAGCGAGCGATTGAATGTATGAACGATGGAACGTAAGAGAGTGAGCAGCATGCAGCATCAGAGAAGTAGAAGAAGCCGGAGGTGGGAAGCAGCGGGAGGTGGCGGCGGCATTGACGTATTTGCCATTTGCAGCAGACCAAAGCTAACGTCGCCTGCGTTGCCGGCTGCCCACTCAAACTCAAAGCGAGCTTCGGGCTATGACAACAACAACAGCAAGGGAGGTGAGGAAGAAGCAGAGACGACACAACACACAGTGCAAGTAGCACAGCAGCAGGCAGCATCTGTCCCAGGCCCGACAGCATCAGTTGGAGCAAGCAAACGAATACAAATGCAACTGAGAGCGACGCTGGGGAGAATAGTGGGAGGTACACCATTTGCACCCTGTGCGGTGTGAGGGGGAGGGGATATGCTGCATGCTGTATGCTGGGCGGCTTTTGCGGCTACACAGAATGCACTCAAATGTGCTCAGTGGCCGCCTATCATTGTTGTTGCAATAACAACAACGACGACGACGACAACAAAACGTTGATACCGTTCATCCAGACGGAGAGGTGTAACAGTGCAACATGCGTCCAGTGACAAATAGGTAAGAAGGGTTGTGTGTTATTAGAAACGTCGCATTATAAATTAACTGGCGAACAAAGCATGCGAGCTGCTTAAAGCTAAGTTGGTAGGAGCATTGCGCTAATCGTGTTGCAAGCTTGTTGCATACTTGCCAAATCAAGAGCGGGAGAGGCAGAGAGTGAGGAAGTGAGGGAGAGAGATTTAGTAAGCGAGATACCAAATGTTCAGAGTTCAAGCAACATATCAAATACTCATTTTCATTAACATTTCATGTCTGCATCAATATTAACATTAGTGTTAACATTAGCATAAACAATTATATTAATATTAGCATTCACATTAATATATTTGTTATTGTAAACTAGAGAGCATAAACTACTGCAGTCTAGTTGTATAGGGTATCTGCTAGTCACTTAATCGCCACAACTTGTTAATCAAAGGGAAATATGAGCCGTTGAAGGGAAAGTTCGGAATTTTGTGCAAAGTTTAATTAGAAAAAAGTTAAAAAATTATGTAGAAAGCAGACAACCTTCGTTAAGGAGTAAACATGTTTGATCTAAACCCTCCACTCTGCATACTTCTTTCTTCTCCCTCGTTTCTCTACCCTTCTTCGTTTTCCCTGTCTCATCTGTCCGTTCTTTCTTTATGTTCTTCGCTTCTCTCATTCTCCAGCAGACGA
This sequence comes from Drosophila funebris, assembly GCA_018901825.1. NCBI lineage: Eukaryota > Metazoa > Arthropoda > Insecta > Diptera > Drosophilidae > Drosophila > Drosophila funebris. Next base: position 1,817,847 of record JAEIFK010000682.1, read on the forward strand.
CGGCAGGACAGCTGAGCAAAAGCTTTTAAATGATGCGGTGATTTCATTAGACAACAAATACAATTAAAATGCTTGTTGCATGTAATCTAATATGTGTGGCTGTGTCTGTGTGTTTGTGTGTGTGAACAAGCCACACAGAGGCAGACAAACATAGATACAAACAGAGACCAGCGTTGGCATTTAATTAAAGCTTAAATCGGATTATCCTACAAAAGGATACAGATAATCCCGGCTTGCTAAGAAGCAACAACATTCAGAAAGAAATATCTATTAGACTTTTCCATTTGATTTGAGAAGACAACAAATTACCAAAGTCTTTTTCCAAAATAAACATTTAAACAATTTAATATAATGTTTAGAACATTTTTTATAGTAAATTTACTTCATCTAAAATCTGCAATAAAATCTCGAAATCTTCTCGAAATCTTAATTTATATTTCCGGATATCTCAGCAATTTCAACTCACCACAAACAAATCCTATAGTTAACTTGTTGCCAATTGCTTCATAGCTCCTTCACTTGTTGTTGTTGTTCTATTTGTTGTTGTTGCATTGGTTGATTTTCACTTTGAATTTTCATATTAAAGCGATAAATTATATTGATTATTATTATTGTTGTTGTTGTTGTTGTTGCTGATGTGTTTCACTTGTGAGCATTACTTGGAAATAAGCATGATTTCATTTTTGATTCTCATCGGCTTTTTGGCTCAGTTAACACACAAACATAGACACACACACACACACACACACACAGATAAATAATAACACAAATTGTTGGTTCACAATGTTTGTTCAGTTTTTGAATTATTATTGCAATTGTAGGATGTATTTATATATCCATAGAGATTTTAACGGCTCTCGTGGAATGGCGCTAAAAAGAAAGAAGAAGAAAGATTCAAATCATCATCATTAATCTACGCAAGTTATGCTATCTATCTCTTCCTCTCTGCCACCCTCTCGCTCTTGCATTTTCACTATAAACGAGTAGAGTATTTGCAAGTCGTGCAACTTGCATATTATTCAGCTTATGCTCGACTGCTTAAACAGCTTAGAGGCCACAAAAACAACAAGATACTATTGTGGATTGTGTTTGTATACATAATACAATACAAATAGCGATATTGGATCCAAGTAAATGAGCATACATATGAATATGTGTGTGTGTGTGTGTGTGTGTGTTTGTGAGTCATTTTTCACTCACACGCACACACACACACACACACACATTCGCAGTCACACAGACAGCAATGGCGCACATTTCGGTCAAGTTTTGAGCGATGATGGAGACGTCTCCGTCGACATGAATGAAGAGCGCGAGAGAGAGTTAGTCAGACTCGTTAACAAAGCCTTTGGTTATCTTAAGACCGATTGAATGAGCCAGTAACGACACCTGCTTTATTTCTACAACTACAGCAACAAGAACGTCAACTATTAACTGATAACTGATAACAGATAACAAACTAACCTAACCTAACCAATTAATTATACACATACACATTGTAGCAGCAATCAATGATAAGCGTTGCGATTGCCATTTGATATAAATTAATTATATGAAAGCTTTAAAGAGATTAAGCAACTATTTGATACGCAAATACATTTATTTATAAATAAATCTATTATAATTTCATTAGTTACATATGTATTTATGATCATGCTTGTTACTTCATGGAATGCAACAAAAATACACATGCACCAGCCCACTTCCATTTATCAACCATAGGTTCATCCATTGGAACTGAAATTGCTTCCAGTGGAAGGTGATCAAAGCAGTGATGAGATGAAACAAGGGAAGAGGCATAACAAATGTGCAATTTTTGCTACGAAAGCAAAGCAACAGCAACGGCTGCAGATATAAATGTATTTGTATGTGTGTGTGTGTGTGTGTGTGTGTGTGTGTGTGTGTGTGTGTGACTGTGACTATGTATTTGTATTGTGAGGGTGAATACCTAGAAACATGGAAAAAAGGGCCGAAAGCAAATAAATGACTAAAATTAAACAAGAAAACAAATTCATCACGAATGCCTCAAAAATGTGAGTTCAATTAAAAGGGATGATGACTAGACGAGACAAGACGATGATGATGTTGATGTTGAATGATGATAAAGCGAAGCTGTGTGCAATGGACAGTGGAAGAGTGAGAGGCAATGAGAGAGTGAGCGAAAGGTAACACCAACAAAACTGGAGATACTACCGCTGGCGTTGCAGCAACAACACGATATGACGAATTCATACACACACAAGTACACTCTTACACGCACAGGCACACACACACACAGATGAAACAACGGCAATGGCCACAATAAAAAACCAACGAAATAAATTAAACAATATGAAAAAGAAACACTGCACAGCGAGCAACATGCTGGAAGGGGAACGAACGAAAGGAATGGGTAGTGGAAGTGGAAGGGGCAACACGGGCAGTCAGGCAGGCCAAAGCAATCAGCGAGGAACGAGACAAAACCGCCACCAAAAGCAACAACAGCAGCAGCCGCAACAACAACAACAACGGAGGCAACGCAAAACTTGAACGACAAACTGACAAACAGACGCCAACTTTTTACATACAAACACAGTGTGACAGACGGACAAATCCAACTAAATATCGAAATCACAAATCCGCAACTGAGCTGCGTTATAATAAAAGCAACAACAACAACAAAAAGCACAAAATTGTACTGAGTTGAAGTTGGGTTGGGTTTAGTTGGATTGAGTTGAGTTGTGTAGTCTTATTGGAATGACCGTGAGCAAACTTAACTGGCCGACGGACAGTCCAACCAAATGGCAGACAGACAGTGAGCGTTAAGTCAAAGCGCAGTCAAAGATTCCAGGGCAGCAGTAAATGCTTTGCCTTGTTGCTGTTGTTTTTGCAAAAATTGCAATATCAATAACAATCTAATGAGTGGAGCAGGAGGGGAGTAGGGAAGCACGCACTTTGCTGTTACAAACATACATACATATGTATGTACTTCACTTAATTTGCACAGTGAAGCAAGCGATCGTCTCAGGGCAACAAGGGAGACGACGACGCAAAACAAAAAGCGCAAAGCATATCCAAGTCAAATACAACAACAACAAAGCAGCGATTGCGACTGCGACGTTGGCAGCGCTGCGGGTCGTGTCATGCACACATTTGGTGTACACACACATATACGTATACAAACACAAAACAGTCGGCCGGGCAGGGCAACAACAACAAGAATAACAAAAAGCAACTAGCCAAGCAACAAGAAGAAGACGAATAAGAACACCAACAACAACAACAATAGCAACCACGACAGCGAGACATAAAATAAATGAGCGACGCTGCCGCGCAAACATGTCTCCAATGTTGTTGTTGTAGCTCTTGTTCTTGTAGATGATATTGTTGTTGTTGTTGTTGTTATTGCTTGGCTGGCCTGCTCGTTGTTCGGCCGTTCGTTCCATTGCGCCGCTGCTTCAATTTCGTTTTATACTTTTTTTTCTCAACATTTTCTTTCGTCGTAATTATTGATACATAAAAAAAGAAATACTACATAACTGAACATGCCGACGCTGTCACAGCGACGTCGACGTCGATTTCGCTTGCAGTTTACGCAATAAATCTTATTGGAGTTGCTAATTATTGCTATTGGTCAGTAACTCGTTTAAACGATGTGTGCCACAATTGAAAAGCTTGACTTTTCACTCTCTTTTGATTCGCAGAAAACGTTTGATATTTACGTTTCCTTTACGCATATTTTGTGATCACTTTTGGAATTTTACAATTAACACCAATTGCTAAACAGCAAAAGCACACGTCGACGGTGACTGCGACGCTGACGCTACTGTGACTGAGACGACACTTTGCTCGCGTTTTTATTGATTTGACAATTCTGCCCTGTGTGTGTTTGTGTGTGCAACGACGCGGCTTTAGATAACTGCATATTAAACGTACATATGCATATAAGTAGATAAACTTAATAGCAACAGAAAAAACACAGCATCTCCTGTTCACTATTTTAAATCCTTTTTGGTTATGCTTCTTAGAAGAACAGGCAGAGGTAAAGAGAGGGCATAGAGTTCAAACACAACTGACAAAAGAAAATACGGTGGCCAGGGTGCACATACATACATATACAAACACACAAGCGTACATTGGGAGAGACACACACACACATACACGTACTCGAGACAGACAGCATTTGCTGGTCTGCTGCTGTATCTCTGCTTTGGGCTCTGCTCGCTTGGTTGAGTTCTCGCGCTAGCTTCGCTGGCTGCTTTGGCTTTGGCCCAAAACGATTTGGTTAGGTTTGGTTTGGCATTTGTGTATCTGTATCTGTCGCACTTCCTGCCGACGTCGTCAACGTCTTTTAGCCCGTTTGGTTGTATTTTTTTTCTTTTCTTATTTCTTTCTTTTAGATTTTTTGCAATAATAAATATTGATATACACATGCGAGTAAGGCGAACATTTGTTGCTGTTGCTTCTAACACGTTTGCCCCTCTCTTTTCACACACACTCACACACGCGTATGTACGTACGTATAATTTATTTGTGCGGCGCACAGGAAATTTTTCGTAATTTTTCTTGGCTTTGCCGCCCGTTTTTATTTTTTTTGCTTTTGCTTCTGCTTTCTTTAACTGTGACTGTGCCCTGCGACTGCTGTTTGTTGCTTGTGCGACCGACGAGTTACCGAACTAAACTAACGAAACGCCACCAACACCAACCAATCCAAGCCGAAGCCAAGTGCGAAGCGTTGCCAACTGGAAGAGAGCGAGAGAGGCAGAGGCAGAGACAGCGGCAGTAACAGAGGCAGCGGCATCGACATCGGCGCCGGCTGTAGAGCGTTCGCTGATGGAGACAAACAACAGCAACAACACTTGCCAATGGGGTGTGAGGTGTGCAGGGCGTGTGGGATACAGACGGGGGAGAGCAAAATGACGATGACGACGGCAACGACGACGACTGCGACGACGATTATATGAGAAAATTTATTCAACATTTAACGAATGTGCTTGTTGTTGTTGTTACTGCTGCTGCCGTTTGAAATTGTGGGCGCAACGCAGAGCAGAGCTAAACGACAGACAAACAGACAGAAGAAGGTGTCAGACGCTGGCGTTTGTCAGAGGCCAAAGTGGAAAGCCAAGCCAGGCAGCAGAGCCTAGCCGCAGACCAAAAGAGACATTTGTATTGTTACAATTTCTTTTTACATTTATATATTCTCTCGTTGATGTTATTGCTTTTCTTACTGTCCCAGCAGCGTCTGGTGACTGCGACAGCGGCAGCGACGTTGTCGTTCATTGAAGTGCTGGTAATTAAAATTGTTACAATAACTAAATCAAATGAGTGAAGGAGAAGCGAGGGCAGCGTAGCAGCTGCGTGCATGTGCGTGTGTGTGTGAAAAAGGGACATGTGAGAAATTAAGCAAAATGCATGGAGAAACTGTAAAGCAACAACAACATGAGCTTAAGCTACAACTACAACTACAAGGAGAGACGCGTGGAAGTGAACAAGCAAATTTTGCAATGTTGCGGCTTGTACTCTTATTTATGTGAGTGTGAGTATGGATGTGTGTGCGTTTAAGAGAGAGAGAGAGAGAGTGTAACATAATATAAATGAGGCTGGCTAAAGGTGTTCGCTCTGTCTGTCAGACTTCTGTCATCTTCTCTGCCGCTCCCACGTCTCCGCATCTTGTTGTTGTTGTTGTTATTTATGTTGCTGCCAAAAGTTTTGCAGCGGAAATGCGTAAAGTTGTTGTTGCTGCTGATGTTTTTGCGGAAGCAACGTTGCAAATTGTTGAATAATGTCAAGTAAAATTGCGCGCATGATAAATGGAAATGAACGAATTGTGAAAGCTGCCGACGCAACTGCAAGACAATTTTCTTCTTCTGTTGACATAACCAGTGCAAGGAGGCGTGGCTTGTGTGGGTGGGTATAAATATATACATTTATTAATTAATAAAAATTAAATAATTAATAAACTAAATAGGCAATTAGTCTGAAGTAAAAGAAATTAAATATATAACTACTACATATAATCAATCAGTTGCAGTTGATGTTGCAAACATTGCAACAAAGTTGAATTACTCACTGTTAGTGTATGCAACTAACAACAGAAACAACAACAAAAACAACTCTTTGCAATCACAGCGAGGGGGCATGCAACAAAAGCTGCTGCTAATGGAGCACTTTTGTTGCAATCATCGTCGTCGTCCAGCAGAGAAACAAAAGTCAGCTAAAATCTAAATAAAATGTAATACATATAACATACACACACACATGGACATACGCTTGCATATTCATGTACACATGCACATACACACGTGCATACATACATACATACATATATCGCAAACGATGATGACGCGCGCAATACAAAACTAGAAGAATAAACAAAGTTAAGCTAGTCGCACTTTAGATACTTTATTTAATGAAATAGAATAAAATACCAGTTTAATTTGTACTTCTGAAAATTAAATTGAATAAACATTTCTAATAGCAGAATTGAAATACCTAAGTTATATATATTATAAACTATATACTTCCGTTAGAGTCCTCTTTTTATCAGCAACAATCTGATTATAATAGTTGATGCTATCTTAAGGTTTATAGCGTATAGGGTATAAAGCGCAGAATGTTTGGTGGACCTGAAGTGAAATGAAATATAAAGGGCAACGAGAAGGACGACAACGACAACGAGAACGACAACGCATAGTGCAACAACAGAGGAGCACAATATATATATATGTATAGTGGGAGGGGTGGGGCAAGGGGTCGAAGGTGAAGGAAGGGAACGGTGGACGATTGCAGACAAAGGCAGTTGCAGTGGCTGATGTTGAACGAAGTTGGTTGGTTCGTTGGTTGCTTGTTTCGTTTTGGGGGGTAGGGATATGTGCAGTGTGTGGTGGCAAGAGGTGGAGAGTTGTTGCTGCAACAGCAACAGCACCAGTAAAAACAACAACAACAACAATAACAGCAACAGCAACAATGGCAGTTGAGCAAAAGGCGAGCGTGCCAACTACAACAACAAGGATTACAATTCAAACTTGCTCGTCAGCCAGAGTTGCCTCTGCCATTGCCGCGGGACAAACAGACTGTGAGAAGAGGGAGTGCAGCAGAGAGTGGGAAGAGAGGAGCCGTGTCGTGCCGAGCAGAAGAAGGTGGCATTGGCAACAGCAGCAACGACAACAACAACAACAACAACGCAGGCCAAGTTTTGCTCTTCCTCTGCCTCGCTCTTCCCACTGACCGAAGCTGCACCGAAAGAAGAAGAAGCAGCAGCATACACATGCATAAAAACTGTGCGGAAGAAGAAGAGGGGAAAAATTTTTATAAGTACGTGCGTGTCTATCTGTATGCGTGTGTGTGTGAGAGTGAGAGAGCATCGTTCTTCTGCTGTCCGATGTCGTTGTCGCTGTCTGCGACGTCGCGTCGCGTCGCTGTCGACGTTTTTGTGGCCGCTTTGAAATGAAAAGGAACTGCGGCTTCTGTCGACGTCGCTGTTGCGTCGCGCAAAATAAATGAGAGCGCAGCGCGACCAAAAAAAAAAGGAGAAGAACAAGAAGGAGCAGCACCCAAAGCAAAACAAAGCAAAGCCAACAAAACGGGCGACTTTTTTGTTGTTGCTTTTGCTTTTGTTAATTTTTAGCAGTTGAGCAAATGAGTGCAGTCAGAGAGAGCGAAGCAAGAGAGTGTGAGAACGAGAAGGAGCCAGTTGGCCACAGGAAGGCAGCATTTCCTCAAAGTCCGGCTAATTGGCAACGTGCAACGAGCAACTTGCAACCGATTGTCAAGCGTGGGCTGTACAATTGCTGACTTTTCGCAATGCGGCAACTTTCAAATATGCCGCAATTCCTTGGCTTAATTAAAGCCAAGGACATCACGAAACTCACGCATAAAGCTTAGATTTTCCAACAAGTTTTCTAAAACGCGGGAAAAACAAAACCGATTTAAATGCTGAGTCTTTAAGCTTAAACAGTTATTAGAAACTGCAGTGCTGCTGCAATAGAAAACGTTGACATTTTCTTTTAGGAAAATATTATACAATTAATTTAGAATATAAAGTTAACTTACTATGTAGAATTTTATCAATATATACAATATTTGCTTTTGATTGTAGAAACTTTTGGGCATCCTTTGTAAGCCTTAATTAGTTAAGTGCTTTTCAATTTTGACTCAAGCAATGAGCTTTCACACAAAGCTTTCGGGACTTGCCAGCTGAGATTGTGTCTAATTGACAGACCATGTGGTTGGCTTTGTCAATTATTGGCGACTTTATCAGCTGGAATGGGAATTGCGAAGGACATGTCTTAATTGGTAGCTGAATCCTGTCTAAAACCCGCTATGACATCTGGCCACATATTCGAGTGGATGCAGCCAGCATTAATTAATTATTGATAATGTGCTGTGAGGCGTTTCTCCACTGGGTGGCAGCCACGCCCACGCACACTCTCGAGTTTAAGCTCAAGCTCATCCAGCGACAACTCAAGTCATGAAAATTACAACAATTTCCGCACAGAAATAGATGTGAAATACGTAAGTTTCCTCTAGTGTGTGTATCTTATGTCACTACAGATGAGCAAGTCGAGAAGGAGACTGCAGGGGGAGCTGTGGGGGGAGGTGTAGGCAAAGATGAGTGCTGCATATGGTGACAAACGTTGTCGTCGTCGTCGTTGTTGTTGTTGTTGTCGTTGTCTTTGTACAATTTCCACAATGGCAAAGAAAATGCTCGCTGCGCAGCTACAAGATACAAAAGTTGCACAGTTGCAGATACAGATACACACGCACAGCAGAGGCGATGTCGCAACAGTTTTCGCTGCATAGGCAGAGGCAGAAGCAGAGGCAGTATCAGCAGATGCAGGTGAAGATGGCAGAGCCTGCGAGGCATGCAAACACAAGATACAGATACAGTATTCCACTTATGTATGTATCTAGATACACACACGAGCGAGAAGCAGTACAGGGCTCGTTTCAATCGTTAGCCGTCTCAGTCTCAGTCCCAGTCACAGTTACAATCGCAGTCGTAGTCACAGTCACAGTTATGTGTACATTCGCCCCGAGGCAATAAGCAGGATTTCCATCGACTCGCGGCGCGTCCATCGTTCGTCTTTCTACTCCCTTTTCTTTCAACTCACTTCTCCCAAAAATTTAGCAATTTACACTCACTCACACACACACACACACACACAGCTACACACACAGATACACAGGGTCACACTTTTGCACATTTGTCATGCCCATAATGAAGTAGAGCAAAAATGCTTTGGGGTTGCTCTCCTCTCACTCTCTTTCATCCCATTGTTCACCTCACACTTCCAGTTCCAGTTCCATACAATCGCGTGTCCAACCAAGAACAACAACAACAACAACAACAACAACAACAACAACAAGTTCCACTAAAAGCCAAAGCCACAGTCGCGTCATCAAACCAGCAACAACTACAGCAAAGTGTAGAACGAGCAACGTTTCATTTTCAGCTTCTTCCTTTGCTTATTGAATAACTTCCACATTTATCGATTCAAGCAGAATGTTTATTAATATGTATTAATAATAATCACATGAAATCCACTTCGATTGCCAAATGCTATTGCTTGTCTTGCTTTCACATCACTCAATTTCTTCTCTCTTCGTTTTCGCCTGATCATAGCTGTCGACAGAAAGAATGAGAGGGAGAGCGAATACCGCGTTTATGTCAGCTGTAATGAATTGCGAGAGCATGAATGTGTCAACACACTTGATAGATGAAGAAGAAGTAGAAGTACTCTAATTGCGGCCACTGTTCTGCCACTACGGCACCATTAGACCAAAAACTGGTAAATTTCTTATTTTAGAAATAAATTCTATATGCAGAATAAACTGCAGAATTTACATTAAATGTACTAAATATGCCAGTATTTCCCAGTTCTCACGACACCCAATCAAACAAAATTCAATTAAATTAAGCTAATTAGAAGAAAAAAATGAAGCCTAAAAATAAAAACGAAATTAATTGTCGAATATCAACCGCAAAAAGAGAAACAAAAATGTGCAAAATCCAATGAAATATTGTTTACCGTTAAAAGTGAAGCAGCGTCGTCGTCGACGTTGGCAGCAACGTACACGTTACAAATGGGCGCCCAGCGAAACAATTTCTGGTGTGTGTGGTAACGCAGAGTGGGGGAAAGAGAGAGAAGGGTAAAGTGAAAAAGGGAGGGGGTGCAGTTTGGGAACTTTCAATTTGCACTCATCTTTAGCATTTTGCAATTTTCCGTTAGTGTTTGCAGCTGCAAACGAACGGCATAAATTCAATTACTGCCAATATTTTCAAAGCGATGCCCAAAACAACAACAACTAATACTACAACTGCAATAGCAACAACAAATTCCATTTTCAGTTATCCATCGACTCTATCTATCCATCTGTCCGTTTGCTGTCTCTTTCTGCCCCATTGCCGTGTGATTTTTTGCACTTTTAGCTTGGAGTTCAATTGTATTTATATATATGTATATATATGTGTATGTGTGTGGTTGTAGTTGTAGGTGTGAGTCTGTGCAAATAAAATGTATGTCTGTGCATTACAATACAGAGGACAATCCAAAGCTCATCCATGTTCTCATCATTCCCTTTCCACTTCCAATACATTCCCCCTCTCCAAACATCCAATTAGTGGGCAGCCCCAAAACTGACATCAGTCAGAGGCAGTTTCGATGTTTTCTCATTGTTCCAACGTTTGGTTTTTATAGCCTCTTATACATGTGTGTGTATATATGTGAGTATGTGTGTAGACTGGCTGTTGCTGTTGTTGTTTCTGTCTGCATTCGGCATTTGCCATTTTGCTTGCTGCTGCTTTTGCTGCGGTTGTTATTGTTGTTGTTGGGCCGAACTCTTCGCTTACTCTTATCTGCCATTTAAACGACTCTGCTGCTGCTGCTGCTGCCATTGCTGCCGGCTGCGCTTTACTTTGCTCTGCTTTGCTTCTGCTTGAACATTCGCCGTTTCGATTTCGGTCGCAATTCCCGTTCCCATTTTGTACCCGCGCGCATCTCTCGAGTTGAAGAAGCTCAAGGTGCAACATTGGCAACGGGCCTGGGACACAGCCTGGCAGACGCGGCCTGAAACAAACTCTCTCATTCTCTCACACACACATATATATACATATGTTCTCACATGCATACATGTGTGTGTGTCGTCGCCACCTGACGTTTGGGGGCGCAGCATTTGTCGCCATTTATTTACACGATTAGAAATCGATTTTATGCGTTTGGACAATATTTCAAATGTAGAGAAGAAAACACACAACAATAGCAGGCACAGCACATATGTATGTGTGTGTGTGTCTATATATTTCTAAATGTATGTATTTATTTGTGTGTATGTGTTGTCGTTAAAATGATTTATGTCAAGCTTATCGGAAAGGGGGTTGCGATTTCATGCGATCGATTTGTGCGTGCCTCTGAATATGTGTGTGTGGCAAGGCAACCACCATTCAACGCTACACGCCCACACAACTCAAAGACACCTTGTAATCTACAAAATAAACTTAAGAATACAAAAATAAATTAAATTAAACGGTTAATTGATTAATAACTTGCGAGTTAAAAAAGCTTAGATAAAAAAATAATGTACACTCTTTTTGTATGAGTGAAAGAAAGAGAGATGGAATCGCAGGGAAACAACTGAGAGATTAAACCGCAAAAGAAACGAAAAAGATGGCAAACAACGAAGCGCAAATAAAACAAAATCCAAATTCAATCCACTTGGCGGCAATGCGTGCTAGCTGCCATACTAGCAACAACTACAGAAGCACCCACATTGCCAATTTATACACATACATATACGGATATACAATACACATGCACCAACAACAAGCACACAAACAGCAAAAACAATTCGTGAGCAAATCTCAAATAAAAACACGCAAAGTCAACGACGTCGCTGCCGTTGCCGAAGCTCCGCTGAGTTGATGGATTGTAACCCACACACACACACGCACACTATACTGACACACACACACTCAGGCCGAGAAAAAATACAATCCAGTGGAATCGTTTGGCCGGTGACTCTGTCGTGTGCTGTCTTCTGTTTCTTGGTATACTCCGCTGCCCCTTTCAATCAACTAACCAATGCTATTTATGTGTGTGTGTGTGTCGTGTGCCAGTGCTCATGGCGTTCACTGTCACTGAGTCCGAGAAAAAAAGAATTAAATAACGAAACAACACAAAAAACAACACCCTGCGGAACGAAACGAAATGAAATAACAGGCAGAACTCCGCTTCTGCAGCTGCTTGCTGTTCTTATTCTGCTTTGGTCTTTTATTTCTCAAATTTGGTATTGTTTGTGAATTTTGTGCGTGTGGTAGTTGAAATTGACCTCACCCCCACACCCTTCTCGGCTACCTTACTACTCGTCATGTCATGAAACCTTAGAAGAAAGCACTCAAACTTCTTGGACTGAAAAAATATGAGAGAGAGAGAGAGAAAGAGACTGAGACATTCAGTTCAATTACCCCTCCTCATGCCGGTTTACTGTGAGTTCGCTGCCTTATTGCTGTGTGTTTTAATTTGTTTCATTATCCCCCCGCCTCTTTCCATTTTCCAATAAGTTAACGCTTGTCTGGCGTAGACTTAGTGAAACGGCAACTAAGAATACAATTCTGCCCATAACACACCAATTTTTGGGGTACAATTTAATGAGCAATACGGCCGTGTGGTCGTTTTGATGAGAAGACTCACCTGTATCAAGCTGAACGATGGATATTGCCGCCCGCTTAGTCAGTTGATTGTTGTTACTTATCGCTGCCTTCTTTTGCTGCGCACTTTTGTGTTTTGCTTTATTTGCTTTTGTCTCACACATATAAGAGATTTGTTGATTGCGTAGCTTTTTAAACTTGCCTGCAATTCTCCAATTGATTTTCATCGCTTATTCCATTTTTTCTTTTCCTTTTTTCTTTTTTTTTGCAAACAATTTTTTACGCTCAATTCACGTATTCTTCCTTCGCGCATACACACATAAACACATACACACTGACAGAAACAATACGCGGGGCCATAATTTTTTTTTTTTTTACCGAGGGCGTTTTTTTTTCTCTTTTACTTGCTTCTTTCAAATTTAATCACACAGCCAAAAGTGTTTGAAGTGAACACAATTACAAAATATGCAGTGTTATATGTTTTCACCACACATTGTATGTATGTAATTTGATTTAGATATAATATTTAAAATTGCATGAAATACTTTGCGTACTTTCCCACTGACGATGTTAAAAACGCGCGCGAACCGCACGACAACCGAAACGAAAATGAACCGATGGCAATAAAATTCGCAAAAGCGAAATGGAATTGGAATGAAATGGAATTGAAAGCGTAAGTTGCGGTGTTGGTAGCGCTGCCACCTAGAACAGAAAGCGTGCCGATTGAGAGGGTGACTGAGTTTTGGAGGGGAGATTAAGTTAAGTTTTGAGCAATACTGAATTGAGTATTTTATAGCAAATGCGCGTTAGCTTGTGCCCTAACGATCGTTAGTACATGTGTGTGCGTGATGTATACTATGTGCACGCTTGTTGAGCCACATTTGAACAGTCGCTGTTGACGTCGCGACGTCGCTGCTGACTGAGCGATAAAACAGCGAGTAAGAAGAACGCTGCAGTGGAGTGTACTCGACTGTAAGATACTCGCTAAGCGCAACTTAAACGGAATAAATAATTACAATTTGATCAGTTTTATTATATTATGACTTTATTATTTAGGGCCAAAAAATAATATTACAAAAAAGAAACAACACTTAAAAATTAAAGGTCAACGGATGAACTGAAAAGTAACCTTTGCTCTTGGTCACCTGCGTTGAGAGGCGCAACAGATTGATATCATTGTTGACATAGTTCCCACTGAAGATCTCCGATGCCAGGCGCATAACCTCGTCCCGCCCTTGGGTGCAGATCGCCGATGCCGTCAGCATCTCATGATCGGCGAGGGAGAGACCAATGCAATAGGAGCGTGAGGCACGTGCCACACTCGACCACATGGCATAGATGCTGGTGGCCATGTTGGCCAGCCGTTGCATCTCAAGTTGACGCTCCACCACGGCATTGCCATGCCGCGTGAACATCATGTCCACTGCCATGTGAAGACGTGCCACAGAGTGTTCAATGCATTGGGCAGCCGGCTCCAGCGTGGGATGCAGATTCTCCGACAGCAGCATGCGTGTCTTTGGGTTCTCCAAGCTGTTGGTCGACAGATACTTGCCGAATATGTGGCCAGGATGGAAGAGTGGATTACGCGACTTGCGCACACCCTCGTTCATTCTTTGCTGCAGCGAAAGACAAAGATTAGCTCACAGTTTAGATTCTATAGACTAATCCTCCTGCTTACTCCGGCATACTGCAAGCCCGCCAAGGCAATGAATATGCTCAGCGTGCTGAGGGATTCACCCTGTGTGCACAGCTGTGCCGCATCCCGCAATCCCTGCTCCCAAGGCTGTCCACGGTGCAAGCTCTGCGGTCCCAGCAGCCCCAGACTCTGTGTGGCAATCGTGTAGAGCTGCTGCAGCGTATAATATTTGGTAATGCTGCACTCGAGCGTCACATCCTGGCCGGCAAACTCGTCCATGAGGCCAGCCGTCATGTAGAGCATACTCTCCATGGCATAAACGGAGCAGGTGGCCTGCGACAGTTGCACACGCGTCAGCTCCATGTCTCTGCAAGTTAAGTGAAGAGTGTTAACAGTGGCAACTACAACGTTTGAGTTGCAGAGATGCCTACTTTATTGGTATCCCACACTGTGTGGTGTCCACGCTGTAGTTGGCCAGCTGATGGAGCAAACGCTTGGACAGCGCAATACCCTGGAGACAGCTGCGCAAGCGTGTCGCACGCACCAGTTGCTCGGAGTAACTGTTACCCTCATGCGGCCTGCCCAAGATGTCCAGCTCACTCAGTTGCACCTGATCAAAGTGAATGCGTCGCATGATCGCGTCACGGCAACCGAACGTTTCATGTGCTTCGCCTTGACGCACCCCTTTCGTCTGCGAGTCTACCAGAAAGATGGTGCTGCTACGTCCCACACTGCCAGGCACATTCGACTGCTGTGTTTGGGCCAAGACCAAGTAAAGTTGACGTGCTCCCGCCGGAGCGGCAATCACAAATGCCTTTTCCCCGTGGAGGGTCCAGCAACGTTTCTCGGAATCGTAGGTGGCTGCTGTGCCAAAGAAATCATCCTCCGGAGGTGTATACTCCAGTATCGCTTCGGTGGCTATTAACTGACCATTGCCGAGTGCGGTTAAGTAACGTTGCTGCTGCTCTAAGGTGCCCAGTTCGCAAAGCAGATCGACAACAACGCGATGGGATTGCAAACCTAATGCCAGACTTGTGTAGGCTGCTTCTGGTTCACTGGCCATCAGGCTGGCACTCCATTTGTAGCCCTTGCCATCGTAATCCGTTGGCACGTTCAGTCCATAGAGTCCCAACTGCTTCAGGTTGTCCCACTGTGTTGATTTCTCTTGCTCCTCAGCAAAGTAATTGTTAAGCGGCAACAGCGCATTCTGCAGAGTCAACATCTCCTCCCGTTGTATAACCTCTGGATAGCCCAGCAGCTCCTTGTCCGTAGCGCCCAGAAAGAAATTCTTGACCAACGGTTCACGTGCCGGCAATTTATGCGAATCCGCAGCTGTCACCTCTGGCGCTTGGTCATTGCCATCTCCCTGCTGTGGATTGAGACTGCTACTCGCACTGTTGCTTACCCCGCGCAATAGCGCCAGTTGTCCTCTTCTGTTGTGATTTTGATTCAATAATCTGACGGCACGGGAAAACAAATTGTAGCGCATCTTGAATTAGGTAATGGTGCAATAGAGATGGGCGAGGCGTATTTATGTACTCATATTACAAATAAGTAACGAGTCACAGCGCCAAGACAGTGACAATAAAAATAAGTAATGCATTTACTGTGATAAATATGCAGCTCGTATTTTGTGTACTTTAAACTATTTATTTGTGGTAGGTTAGTATAATTATGTATGCTTACACTTATGTATTTATACGTTAATATTGTTATTTTACATATTTATAAGTACCATGTAAATGTAATGATATTGTATATCGAAATGGTAGGGGCAGTTCGATACATGGACTAGCGATTATCAACAAAAATATTAAAGACAAAGTATTAAATGATTAAATTGTTATTTATGTGTGAGTATATACGCTTACTTTTATGCATTTATGTATACATATTGTTATTTTTAATAATAATACCATTTTGGTGTTAACTATCGATAAGTCTATAATGTAATCATTAGGGTATTGTAAATGTATCGCAAAGGGAGGCAGGTCGATAAATATGCGGGTGATTACTAACAGAAATTTAAAACTGGGTTTTTTTTTCATTTAAATGCTGAACAAATCTAGATAAAAAATCAAAATTAGAAAGTGAATACACATGAAAATCTTTGCAATATAATAGAGAATGTTGTAGATAAAACACTTGATGGTCTTTGATTTATTTTTTGTATTATTAATATATATTTTTTGATTAAAAACACAAAAACCCTTTATTTGAATCATTTTTGTATATTGGTGTTATACTCATATAATTGCTATTGACTGGGCACATTAAGCTCTCTACTTAAAAACAGATAAACAAATAAAGAGAAATTAAAATAGATTTGTATTTAGTGGGTGTGTGTGTGTGTGTATGTATTTGTATTTTATTCATTTCATTTGTTTATTAATTGTATTTGTTGTTGGTTTTTGTTTTGTTAATAGCGGTAAGTTAGTTTATACAATAGTTATAGTCAGGTATCAATTGAAATAAGAGTTTTAGTATTAGAATTTGTAACACAGAGACAGAGAATTTACATAATAATAACTATTTGATATTATTGAAGTTCAGTTGTGCTTGCTTGATTGATCGATGGATATACTAAAACATTGTTACAGCTGCCAAACTGTCAAGCACAAAGCTAAATCAAAATCAAAACAAACTAATTCATCAAGTAGATTGCATTTGTTGTAAAACGAACATAAATTGCTGAAATTGTATTTAACTAAAGTTCTACATATTTGTAATTTATTGAAATATGCATACATATATATGTATATATGTTCTCATCGTATCTGCTATCAGGCAGCTCATATCGTATCACAGGCACGCTCTTCAATTCAATTAGAATAAAAAGAAATAAAAAACACACACACAAAAAAAACGAATCAAATGAAATTTGTGGCAAACTTGCGAATTGTCTGACAAAATAGATTCATACACTACGCTAACAACAACGATCGATATGAGCCCCCCCAAACACTTCATCTCTCTCTCCCTCTCTCTCTCTCTCTGTAACTCCTTCTCTGTTTCTTTCACTTTGCTTCCTTCTCTAAATACTACTGCAATTGTTTGCTTAAAATTGCATTTTATATACATATACATCAATAAATATATAGGCATATTGGTTAACACACATATTCGAGGTTGTGAATCAATGTGAATGAGTGTTTGAATCAATGAATCAATCAATCGTTTATTGTTTTACATAGCATTTGGATTCACACCTCGTTTATGTGCTTTCTAATTTGATTAGTAGTATTCACATTCATTCAACACATTCACATTCACACTCACTCATTGCACTCATTGCACTCGATACACTCATTATGCACTCGTATTGCATTTTAGTATATGATGTGTTGTAACTAATTGTTAGTATTGCCGTTATTTGCTTTCTCTCTCTATGCTGAACCCCAATTTGGTAGCAGGATGCAGGATGCAGGAGTCAGGATACAGTGTAAAGTGTAAATTGAGATATTTTCTTATTTCTTCATTATTTTGTTTTGTTGATGGCCCCCATTTATAATAATAAATTATAGAGCCGTAGAGTTAAATGTATATATAATATATATATATATATATATGCATATATATACATACATATATGTACATATATAGCTTTCAAATTTCTCTTTAGCATTAAAACAATTCAAATTCAAACTAAATTTGTTGACTTAAACAAAGATTGCATATATGTAAATCTAAATGGAGACTGACAGCATACAATAACTAATAAAGCAGTGTGTGTGTGTGTTGATGTGTAGCTGTGTGTGTGTGTGTGTGTGTTTTTGTATTGCAGGGAAGTTATCTCAATTCCCGCCGTCGCATCGAACACTTCTTTGTATACTCTACAATTGATATTTGGGATATTGCTGCCAGAGTTGCCAACGCGCCTGCAGCTGTTTCCACAGGCGTCGCATTAAGCTGCCACCGCTGCCACCGCTGCCACATGCCACGCCCAGGAGATTCAGCAACTACTAAATCTTGCCGGCACTCTCCTGTCGCGCACTGTAACGCGGCTCCGTTGGCATCAATGTGTCCGTCACCAGCTCATGGGGCGCCTCCAACAAACCCTTCGCATGCGCCGCCGCCGTGTCGCAGTCGGTCCGCCTTGAGATCAGCAAACGGATGTCCGTGTGCAGCGACAGGCGGCCCGAGCGTGATGTCTGGAATCTGCAAGAGAGCAAACAAAAAGCGAGGCCAAGGGTTAGAGTAAAAAGTCTAAGCAAACGTTTAAATATGTGCACGACTTGCAGATACCCTGGCCACTTAATGGCAAACAAAAACCCACTTTGTACACACTTTGTAGCTTCTCTGCTGCTTCTGCTTTCTAAATTACTTGCAATTTATAACTAGGGTATACATCAAGTCTGTCAACAACGAGACGAGCTAACAGCGACTCGAACAGAGAAGAACTTCTGCCTGGGAAGTCCTAATCCGTGTGGCCCACATCTGTGCTGTCTGTCTGTCTGTTGCAAACACTTGCACATAGCTATAATACCCTGTTTACAATTTGTTAGTCATTTGTTAAGACACATCTATGCTGCACAGCTGCTGCTTGCTTCGCCTGCGCCGCCGTCAGCGACTCCGCCTGCACTGCACCCACAGCTTCCCAGTGGAACTAACCTCAGATGTATGGAATAGCGCAGACGCTTCATTTGCTCCGCACTGATAAAGTGTCCCAATTTGCTGGTGGTGCTGGTCGCTGTGGGGCTGCCCGGTTCACGTTCACGTTGCCGTTGTCTGTCGCGTTGAGGGAGTGTGATGATGCCACCGCAAGGATTGCTGATGCCTGGCAGTTCCTCGGCCAAGATGCGCTGACGTATGAAGGTGCGATGCAGTGGCGGCATATCGTGCATATCGTAGGGTATGACAAACATGCGCACCACCGTTCCCATGGGATTCAACAGTGTGGCCTGCACTGTGCCCGAACGGGGCACAAAGTAACCCTTGCGTGGCAAACGAATCTCGCACTGCAAGCAAAAGCAGAAGCAGAAGGATTACACATATGATCAACTAGCGTACTTGATGAGGGAAGGGGGGTTACTTACCAGATAGGGTGTGCTCAGCGTTTCGCCGTGCAGTTCATAGAAATATGAGGATGCCCGAATGGTCAATTGGGTGGGACAAAAGCCGCCCGAGGCGCCCAATTGCAAACGAAATCCTGCAACTTCGATCTTTGGCAACAGACGCTTCTGCAGCAACGATTCCTCCAGATTGCCAAGCAACGGTCGACCCGTAAACTGTGAGACGAGCCGTGCCCGCGTCTTAAGCGGCGAACCCGCCGGACTGCACATACCCGACTCCAGATCCTCGTCCGACAGCTGCTCATCGGAGCCCAATGAACTGCGATCGGAGCGATCGCTCAGATGACGCGATCGTCGCTTATAGAATGCCGCCTGCTTGGCAAAACGTGGCGACACAGACAGCGCATTGGGCAACGTTGGAGCCGAATAGGATTTCTGCACCGGCAGATTGCCCGTCTCCGGTGGCGTCAACAACGATTGCGATTGACTGCGCGACGATGTGGGCTCAAAGCTAAACGCCAGACTGTTGTCAATGGCAATGGGAGCTGAGCTACAGAAGATCGTCGTCAGATTCACTTTGGGCAACGCTTTACGCAACAATGGCGACAACATGGGCGGTGGCGTCTCCCTGTCCAGCAACGTTGCGGCCCCACAGTTCAAACGCAATTGATGCGGCACCTTGGGCATTGACAGCGGCAGCTGTTGTTGGTATTCCTGCAGCTTGAGCGGCACATGACTAATTGGTGTCTTGAACTGCACCACAATGCGCTCATCCAAGGCAGCTCCAGCTCCAGTTCCAGCTCCAGCTCCATTTGTAGCGGCTATCATGTCCGGTGGCGTCTGGCAGCGTTCCTGCTGCGCATTCAGCGAGCAGCGATCAAGATTTGGCGTCAGTTTTGTTGATGTTGACTGCGTGGATTAAGAGTTTGCTTTAGTTTAAGTTGTACTAAGATTTGGGCTAATTAAACTAATCTAATCTTAAGTGATTGCACTTCTAACACAGTCGAGTATAAACTCAGCACTGAAATCGTAGTCTGCTAAACAGTAAAACATACTTCAGGAGTTACCCAGGTTCCTGCAAGATTGCTAAGCAATGAAAGATACCTCAGGACTCGAATCTTTGGCCTTAAAACAGTAGAAGACTCTTCAGGAGTCGAACCTGGCTCAGTAGAGCAATGACACACACTTCAGGGATTCGAAACTTGGTGTTCAAAGTAATGGAAGATACTTTAGGACTTCAACCTTGGCTGCCAAAAACCAAGTAACCTTTTCTTATCAAGTATCTAAATACTTGTATATTATTAAATACGAATGTATATAATATCTTTAGATGGAAGTATTACAAGTATCTCAACCTATAGTATGGGGTTATTCAAGTTCATTGGGGTCTATCATAACAGAGAGATAAACAAACAAAAACAGGGAAACTACCAAGGGAACTCTCTCTCTCACTATCTCACTATCTCCCTCTCTCTTCCTCTCTCTCTCTTACATCTCAGCTCCCTCTCAGTTCTCAGCTCCCTCTCTCTCTCTCTCTCTCTCTCTCTCTGCTATCTTCCCACTCTCTGCTCTTTCCTCTCTATCGTTTCTAACTCTCTCTTCCCTCTTCCCTCCCCTCTCTCTCTTTCCTCTCACTCCTCCCTTTATCCCACTCTATGCTCTTTCCTCTCTCTCTTTTCTCCCTCTCTTCCCACCCTCTGCTCTTCCCACTGTCTCTCTTCCCTCCCTCTCTTTCCCCCCTCTCTCTGCTATTTCTTCCCTCACTCTCGTCCCTCTCTTTCCTCCCTTTCCTCCCTCACTCTCTCTCTCTTACCACTCAGCTCCCTCTCTCCTTCCTCTCTCATTCCACTTTCTCTCTTTCTCTCTCTGCTATTTCCTCCCTCTCTCTCTCTTCACTCTCTCTCTCTCTTTTTCCCTCTCTCTCTATCTTTCCTCTCTCTATCTCTCTTTCCTCTCTCTCTCTCTCTTTCCTCTCTCTCTCTCTTTCCTCTCTCTCTATCTTTCCTCTCTCTCTCTATCTTTCCTCTCTCTCTCTATCTTTCCTCTCTCTCTCTATATTTCCTCTCTCTCTCTATATTTCCTCTCTCTCTCTTTCCTCTCTCTCTCTCTCTTCACTCTCTCTCTTCACTCTCTCTTCACTCTCTCTCTTTCCTCTCTCTCTCTTTCCTCTCTCTCTCTTTCCTCTCTCTCTTCACTCTCTCTCTCTCTTTCCCTCTTCACTCTCTCTCTTCCCTCTCTCTCTTCCCTCTGTCACTGCTATTTCCTTCCTCCCCATCTGTACCTGTTCCAGCTCCTCCTGCTCCATGCTACTGCTGCTGGTGTTGCTCTCATGCCCATTGGCTTCCCTGGAGATCTTCTGGCCATTCTGGCCAAAATTGTGCTGTGTCTTCTGACGCTTGCACACCTGGCAACCGCTTAAGGTGGCCATTGGCTTGTGTTGATTGTTGTTGATTTGCTGCTGATGAAGCCGCAGTTGATGTGTAGTTGCAGTTGCATTCAAATGGGGATTGGGTTTGGGTTTGGGATTGGGATGCGCATCCGCATTGAGATCGTTTGTGGCTGCTTTCGGTGTGGACTTTCGATTCTTTGGCGTGCGCTGGATGGCCTGAAGCAGCAGCTCGGCCTTGTTGCGCGGCGTGCCCACAATGAGATCGGAGCTGCTCAAGCTGCAGCTGCTGGACATGTCATCCATTTCAGAGGCGCTTGTATCATCGTCATCGTCATCATCATCAACGTTATCATCATCATCATCATCATTATCATCGTTATCGTTATCGTTATTATGATCAATGTGTTTGCCATTTGTTGTCACATCATCTGCACTGCAGTTGAGACAGAGCAGCGTCTTCTCGCTTCCACATTGCTGGCAACTGCTCAGCGATGTCTGTGTGCCCGTCGAGATCATGGCAATGCGACGTGGAGCTGCTGTTGCTGTTGCTGCTGATGATGATGTTGGCGTTGGCGTTGGCGCTGTCAATGTCATGACCATGTTGTGATCACTGCCCTCATCCATGGCTTCCATCTGCTCGGAGGGTTTTCGTTCACGTTTCTTATCACGTCGCTGCATTCGCTTGCGATACTTTTGCAGCTGTCGCTCTCGATGACCATCCAACTCATCCCGATTTGCATCCTCCTCCACAGCTGTTGCTTCCTCCTCCTCCTCCTCCTCCTGCTGCTGCTGCTGCTGCTCCTCCTCCAATTGTTGGCGTTGCTGTAGCTGTTGTTGTTGTTGTTGTTGTTGTTGCTTTGTCGTGTACTTATCACAGCTGCTTGTTGGCGGCGTTGTGCTGATGGCAATGCGTGCACCCAGTCCGGTGGGCGTGGCCGCACACAAGCCACCACCGCCGGTGGGCGTGCTGGCCGCTGGTGTGGCACGCAACGTTCTTGGCTTGGCCACTGTGGCTGCCACATGTGGCAAACCACCATTGAATCTCGGCAAGCTCTTGACACAGACGGCCACGCTAAAGTTCTCAGCAATATTGACATGTGGAAAATTATGGACATTCGCCTTGGCACTGAAGCCGCCATCATTGGTGTGACTGCCACCGCCACCGCCACCGCCACCGCCAGCATCATGTGCCCTGATCCTGTAGAAGATGTTGAGACGCGGCCGTCGCATGCCCAATGCTCCCAACGCACTCTGACTGTGTCCAGCCAAATCGCCGGCATTGCTCGAGCTATCGCTGGCAAAGATCACCCTGCCGCTGTCATAGACCGAGGGATCACATTTGCGCAGCAGATCACACCAGGCGACAATCTGGGAAAAGTAGAGCTGACTCCGGATGGCGCTGCACAGCGATGGTAGCGTCATTGTGGGCGGCGGCACTCTGTGGAGGATTGAGCACACAGTGGATTAGTGTGAGGATAACAGAAAGGAAATAAAGAAGCATTCAACTGTCTGTCAGACTGCTGTGCAGGCTAGGGTAACGGGTATATGCATGAGAAAGGGTTGGAAACTTACTTCTCCTTGCCGCTAATGATCCATTGCTCCAGTAGAATCTTATGGCCGGCGGGACCCAGATACACCTCAATGCAGACATTCTCCCGACGCGCCAAGATCGCCTCCATCTTCAGACAATGAGCGCGCCAACGGGAACACTGTGCGAGCGGGAGAGAGGGAAGGAGAGAGTCAAAAGATTCTCAGCATTAAAGATCAGTTTATACTTACGGTTATATTTACGTAAGACATATCACAGAAATGCTCCTCAGGATCGGCAGACTCGCCCTTGGCTAAGCCCATCTTTCTGAGGAACTGATCACAGTGTGGCCCATGTTTGGGCCTCGCTGGGCAGCTGGAATTGTTACCGTTACCGTTAACGGTTCCAGCTACGTCGCTGCTGGCAGTGGCTGTTGATGTGGCTGCTGCACGTACTCCAACTCCTACTCCTAATCCTCCTCCTTCTCCTACTCCTCCTAATCCTCCCATTCCCATACTCACTCCCATTCCCATTCCGACTCCATATGCTGCTCCAGCTGTGCTGCGACTGCAATTGTAATCCAGCAAACTTGATGCATTCACTGTTGTTGCTGTCGTCGATGTGTTGAAGCCCAGGGACAGACTCAGTGGACGCGTCTCGGCGGGCACAGTGGGTCCACCGCGTAGACATGTTGTGGCCAGCGATTGTAGAGAGTGCAAAATGTTATCGGAGCCGGAAACAGAACCAGGTGAACTGCCAGCACTGGAGTTATTTGCGTTAAGCTGCTCACCAGCTGCGCCTAATCCTAATCCTCCTACTCCACTTCCACCTCCTACTCCACTTGCTCCTCCTCCCATTCCACCTCCACCCATTCCACCTCCTCCCATTCCACCTCCTCCTCCTCCTCCTGCGCGATTCAACATAACACGTCTCACAATCTCAAAGTCACGTCGATCCAGATCATTGATAGCCAAGGACACCAATTCCGGCTCCACGCTCATGCTCTGCGCCGCCGGCGACACCTGACGCAGCTGACAAAGCTTCTGTGTCCAACGTTGATGGGTTGCATGATTGCTACTGCTGCTGCTGGCGCTGCCACTGGCGCTGCTTGTGGCATGTCCATAACCATAACCCTGACCATATGTGGAACGTGGTGTGCCGCTTGTCAAGGCATAAGGATTCGTTGTTATGTTGATGGCTGCCCGCGATGTGGAGGGGCGTGGCGAGAGTCGTCCACTGCCAGCTGGTGACGTCAGCTGCTGCTGTTGCTGTTGCTGATGTGACTGCGACGGCGACGGCGACTGCAGCTGATACTCATCGTCGGCTATTGGTCTGCCCTCCAGTATAAGCGATGCCAATCCCAGCACAATGCAGTTGTAGTTGCTCTGTTGTGATATCACAGTTGCTGCTGCTACTGCGCTGCTGCCGCCACCAACAACAATAACTGCTCCATTCTGTGCCAAGCCAGCGGCAGGCGGAGAGTTCGTAACGCTTGTGGGTATCATCTTGGGTTGCTCCTCCTTCTCGTCTTTGCCTCTTGCCTTAAAACGAACGGTTCTTGCTTAGACTTCACCTCCTACTTCTGCTGCTGATCTCCCCTACTTCTTCTTGTAGATGTTAATTCGTCGTCCTCTTCGCACCTGCACCAGAAGTACACTGTTAAGTCAAAGAAGAGAAGAATTGAAGAGAGAGCTTAGTAAACGGATAAACGGATAAACGGATAATCTAACGCTAAAGAGAGAATTATGCAAAGAGAGGCGTAAGTAAAGGACTAACGAAATGATGAGAGAGTAGGGCAAAGGAGAAACAAATTTATATGATAGCAATAGTAAACGCAATGTTAAAGAAATTTCTGTTAGATTATAATTATTCTTATTGAAGAGACTTTTACAGTGACATTGAGGAATGCAAATCGAATGTCAGCAGCTCTTAATGAGAACTGGGTCAGCGTGGGCAGACACCCTGTATGTCAAATAGAATTATGCTCTGAAGGTCCCCATAGCATGTATACATACATACATATGCATTTATGTGCATATCGCCGACTGACACTGTTTACTTTGGCCTAGATTCTAAGCTATATTGTGGCATTTAAAGAATATGCAATTGGTTTTCTATTGGCGTCGACAACGACGTCGACACACTGACACGGCCTCAATGTGGCCCCAAAAAACCAGGCAACCAGGTCGTTACTTAATCAGGCAGCTGTTGCCATGTCAGAGAGCTGAGCAATAGAGTGAGAGAGACAGACATGTGTGCAATGTGCATGTGCAGCGATGCAGCTCGTCAAATCAAACAACAATAAATGTTGCTAGCGCTGTGACGTCATTTGACAGAACATTTTAAGCTTAGCGCAACATGTTATTTTGCATTCAAACATTTTTATGCAAAATTTCGCGAAGCGTCGAAGGTCAGCGTCAACGTCTAATATATAGGTATTTGCAATATGTTGCTAAAGTCGCGCTTGGCAACAAAGCTGCACACTTGCACAAACAGCTGTTCGTGTTTGTGCTCAATATTTGCTAAGCATGTGTTGCTAAGCGTTAACAACATGTTGCCAACACAAGCACAAATGCCAAAAGAGAGCCAACCCAGCCTAGGACTCTCTCGCTCTGTCTCTCTTACTGTCTATGTATGTGCTTGTAAACATGTTTGTCTTTACTTTTGCTTTTGTTTTTGCGTTTCTTCTTGACCTGCATACACAATATATAACTAGCGCGCGAGACGAAGCCAGAGAGGCAGCCAGAGAGAGAGAGAGGTGAGTATGCTGATGTATGTGTGTGGTGTTAGAAAACATATGATTTTTGTGTTGGCTGCTCACAATCAGTTGGCAATGTTTGCTCACATGTATTTGCTTGTGCATGTACGCGTGAATGTGTGTGTGTGTGTGAGCAGTTTTGTTTATGGTCGCTCGCATATACAAATACACTTGGCCCACAATAGACAAGCATTCACATATACACAACAACAATTCGTATGAAAATGAGGGCAAGCGAATGGAACGTAACAGCACAGCACAGCAACGACGACAACAACAACGAAACCGCAACAACACAACACAGCGGTAGCGAAGTTTAATAATATTTGATTACATTATCGCTGTTTCGCTTTTATTTTTCATTTATGCATAATTTACGTTTTTTTTTTCATACATATGCATTTATGTTTGTATTTCTTTGAATAGCGGGAAAATTGCGACTAAATAAATATTTAGAAGATTTGATGCTTATGACGCAGTTGAAAGAAAAAGGAATGTGGCTGTTATCTAGTATGTATGCATGTGTGTGTGTGTGTGTATGTAATTAAGGGAAAGTATCAGTGTGGAGAGAACTAACTGGCAAACTAGTTAAAGTGAACGGTATTGTGGCTGACCGTTAGCAACATAATTGTTGCACTTTTTATGGTTTTCTCTCTCTTCATTTGATTCATTGTGAACTAATTTAATTTGTGGTTTGGCCGCCGTCCTTGGCATGCTTTTGATTTCGCAATAATCGTATGTATAGTGTATATAAGTATTTATATTTAATTTTGCTGAGTGCGTTCTTGGTAGATACATACATATGTACATTTATTCTAAATTTGCATTTATTTGATTGCCGGGAAACGACGACTTTTCATATTCGTTTATTCTATCTGTCTCTCTCTCTCTCTATCTTTATTTCGATGTGTGTGTCTGTTCCGTTATGCAAATGCTCAAAAGGAAGAAAATAAATATACAGTGAAAGGCAAATTACATACACACTCGCATACATATGCTTGCTTACTGCCTAGCGCCAACGCTAGATGGCGCTGCATTCAACGCAAAACCAGTTCACAATTGTTATTTTGAAATGCAAAAACTTTTTGTGTTGCAACTTTGAAAAAACAAAACAGAAACAACAACAACGACAAGAAAAACAAAAACAAGTTCCGACATCGCTGCTTCCTTTGCGTGTTCGATTATGAAATGCGCCAAAGGCAAACGCGTCGCCGTCGCTGACGCTGTCGACGTCAGCGTTGTGCACACGTGAGTGAATCAAAAACAAAAAGTGCCAACTAAAGTGGAATAACTTTTAAGCATGTCACTTCTCGTCTTCTCCCTCTAGTCACTCCACCAAATGCGTCATGAGCAATTGTTGATTGCTAATTGTATGCATACTTATACATCATGCATACATACATACATATGCACATACATTTCATTCTGGGAGTGTGTCATATGCACAAAGCGGAAGTGTACCTTGCATTTCAGACAAGACGACAGCTGATTTTCTATTGAATGTTACATCATACATACACATGCTCTCATCCCTCACTCTCTCTCTCTCTCTCTCTTTCGCTCTCTGTCTCTCTCTTTCTCGCTGTCCAATTGCATGTATGTATGTGTGTGTGTGTGTGTGTGTATGGATAGCATATGCCACGCAGATGACTTTGATTAGACAATAGAGCTTTTCAAATCGCTGTTGACCTCGTTGTCGACCTTACAAAATGCCCATATTACAAAAGTACAAAGTATCAGCCCCCATCTAACGCCCCCTGCCCTTCTGTGACCCTTTTTTTGGTTTCACAGCTGAGCGAGCAAACAAACGCGCCGCACCTTTGCCAGATTCTATGGATTCACCTTGTTGGCCAACTACAGAAAATATGTCTTTACATGAATGTGCATGCATACATATGTACATATACATATGTACAGCCATGGACATATAAATAGCACAAAAAAATATTCTGCATATGAAATGCTTTTTTTTCCTAAGAAATAGTTTTTGAAAATAAAACAACTTTGGCTCTTCAAAGCTTAACTTAATTACTAATTAACTGATAGAGAAAAATTCATAAAAGTTTTGAAATAAAATAAATAAATATTAAAAAAATTAAAATATTACGAAAAGTGTGTGGTCACAGAAATAGCACAATTTCAAAAAGTTGCCATAATTCATACAAAAATGAGCTTTTAAGTTATAACTGCTTAATGAATTTAATATTTAATTGAGTAACCATGATTTTGAATAAGATTGGTACATCTTTGGCCCATACTTTCTAGAAGCTTCCGACATCTCTCCTTCGGAATGGAGTTCCAAGCTTCTTGGACACCTGTCCATAATTCGTCCAAGCTAGGAATTTTTTTTTTATATCTTTACATCATTCCATAGGTTTTCTATGGGATTTAGGTAAGGGCTTTGGGCCGGCCACCCCAAGACTTCGATGGATTCGTCCTTTAACCACTTTTTAACGACCCGAGATGTGTTCTTTGGGTCGTATCGTGTTGGAATGGCCATTTTACAGACATATTCTCAAAAGTAAATAGCTCCTTTTGATTTGTGAGAATGTCCACATATATAAACCGATCTATTACGCCATTAATTCGGTAAAGCGGTCCCACACCAGACCAGGACAATGCACCCCAACACATAATGGATCCGCCACTGCGCTTCATGGTCTTCAAAGTGTACCTGGGACTAAGATCTTGGCATTTTGAACGACGAACAAATGTTTTGCCATCGGGTTCCACTTTATTTATTTAGTTTCATCGCTCCATAGCACATTTTTTCAATAATTTAAACTCTTATCCCGGTGGGCGCGTGCAAAACGCAATCTTAGCTTGATGTTGCGTTTTGGCAGGTGTGGCATTCTCCTGCTATTGCGTCCAAAGAGCGACTAGTCTTCTAGATACTAGTTTTCTTGACACATTTTACCCACATTCCTGAATTATTTCCTTCATAATTTCTCGAGAGGATTTAAAAAGGTCCGACTTGCTCTTTCGCACTTTGAGCCTATGCGTACAAATATCCGTTTTTCGTGGCTTTGGCTTACGATTTTTTTTATCAGTCATATAGGTTGTGATTAACTTGACTAATTTAAGTGCATTATAGACAATTTTTCTGGATCATTTCTTTATTTCGGCAATTTCAGCCACTTTTTTCCAGAATCACTCAGTGGGAATATAATCTTCCTTTGTTCGACCGAGATACACGTCCCACGACCCAATTTACTATGTTTTTTGGTTAATTTAATTAATTTGGTACCAAAATAAGTAAAATCAAACAAAAAAGTCAACGTAAAAATTTTTTACATCAAATTTTCTGTTTCTTCATCAAAATGTGCTATTTCTATGACCATGCAAAATAATTGCTCGCAAACGAAATATAGTGTAGAACAAAAGACGAAAGTGATAACTGTAAATTTTTTGCTTGTATACCATGAGGAAGAAGCAATTACCATTTGAGATCAAAATTTTAAGGATCGAATGTAAAATATTGTGCAAATGATCGATGGAAATATTCTGTTATGATTTGTGCTATTTATACGTCCATGGCTGTATGTATATCAGGAAAAAGAGAGGCCATGAGATAAGACTTTACATGTCTATTTCCCAACCCAAGTCGTACAATTTAACACAGAGGTGGCAATATGTGCTTGTGTGTGTGTGTGTGTGTGCACATGTTAACATAACTCAAGGTTTCTAAGTTAGAAACATAATAGAAGTAAATTAAAATCAAAATAATTGTCATAGAAGAGAAGCATAGAAAGGCAAGTACGCTGTTTGGTATTTATAAAACCAAAGTTCTTACGTTTAGTTTGAAAAGTGAGTAATTAAACTTATTGAAACTTGCAGCAACCTGTCTTTTCAATACCCTTGACAGAAATGAGTTAAAAAACAGCTGTTGTAATATACGCTTAACTAAAAGTTGTTACTTTTACTTGATTTTAAATGCACTTTTTGCACTTACCTTTATTTACTTTGTTAAAAATCCATTATTGTAGCTTTGTTGCTGCAATTAGAAGGCAAAAAAAATAGTTGTTTAATTGTGTTGTTTAATAGGGCTTAGTCAGCTTTAAAATGTATATATCTGTATTTATAAAAATGTACTTAATGAGGCATTGTTTAGCCATGTCTATTATCTGTGTTCAGTCAATGGAGAATAAATTATTTGAGCAACCAAAGTTGCGCAGGGACAGACACCCTGTTTTTTACACAAAGAGTTACATGGCTTCGCGCTCTCACTCTCTTGCTTAGTCCATTACTCTCCCTACCTCACACACAGCAGAGCTTCACTCACATGCTCACATGTGCGCAGTAAACGGAAAAAGCAAAAACAAAACCAAACAGATTAAATTGTAAACAAACGCAAGGCAGCGACAGCAGCTGAAGAAGAAGAAGAAGAAGAAGAAGCAGCAACGAAAGCAACAACAATCGCGTTCACTCTTGCTCTTGCTCTTCTCCTCTTTGTCTGTAATGTGAGCACGTGAACATGTCTCGCTTGCGCAAATGGCATGGGGGCCGTTCGCCTGGAGTGAGAGAGGTGCCAATGCCAGGAAAGGACAACGAGGCGCAATCAGTGACAAGTGTGCGTGTGCGCGTGTTTTTGTGCTTGTGTGTGCAAGTGCGGGCAGCAATGCGTTTTATTTTTAGCCAAAAACAAAATTCTGCCGCTTTGCAAATTGAGAGCAGATTCACATTCACACTCAGAATCGACTTGAAGAAACGTGTCGACGATGAGCAAAAGCAAATGACCGCAAGTGGAAGATGGCAAAGCAGTGCACACTTCTCTTCCTCATCTTTCTCTTGCACATGGCAAGATATTCTGCTTCTTTTATTTATATATATTTTTACTTTTTAAATTCGTCTGCTCATTTACATTTAATTATGGCTTTCCATTTGCCATTCGCCTATCTCCTTTCTCTCTGTCTCTCTCTGTGTGCCTGTTCATTTACATTACCAACTGCGCACGTATAAAATTACACGCGATGCGACGCATTTTGTTATATTTATCGCACTCTTCCATGGCTTTTTACAATTTTGTTTCCACACCTAATGTATAGGATACAAATGCAATTGGCCCCAAAATCCGCAACGAGGCGAAAGCAAAATAAAATTAGTTTTTATGTATACACACATACGTGTACATATATGTATATATTTGAATGTATTAGGGTATATAAAGAGAGTGATAACAACAGCTGTTTGCTGTCTGTTTTGATTTTTACTTTTTGCGTTTGTGTTCCGACTCTCACTTTATGCGATTTGCCCTTTTTTGGACATTTCTTATCTATATCTTTCTTATCTACATATATTATATGTATGTATAAGTTAGTATATTCTTGGAACGTAGAGTACATTAGATTTGCTAGTTGGAATGTCAAATTAAAAGCCTAATTGAAATTAGAGTCCCTTGCTTGTAGTTTTCCTAAGCTTCAACCGGTTCGTGAAATGAACAAGTTATGGCTTACATATGAACCACACAATTAGTTAACCTTGATGCAAACATACATAATATGTACATATTAATTTGTGTGTATATGCATCTGAAAGCAATGTTGCGTAACTGAGAGCTCTATTTAAAGTTCTTATCGTTAGACGGCTCATACAAAGCCAGTTTGTTGTAAAGCAGCTGTTAACTAAAGCTCTAACTAGCAACAGCACGACTTATATCCCTCTTGTTCACACCTGTGCCGTTACAGCTGATTGTGACACGAGTTGGCAGCGCCGCGTCTCAATAGTTGACAGCTTGACAAACGATCCACGTTTCACGTGTGTGTGTTTGTGTATGTGTGAGAGTATGAAAATGTGGACAAACGACGAGTTTACGCCACAATTAGAAAATGTGTGTCAATTATATTACAAAAAAAAAAAAACAAATAAAAATAAAACACCTAAAAGCGAGTATTTTTCCTGACTTTATGCATTCGTACACACACACACACTTACATTTATATGCATTTTGAGGGAGTGGAGCGAGCGAATGAACGAACAAATCAGAGAGAGAGAAAGAGAGTTCGCTAAGCAAGCGAGAGCGTTATTTGAATTGCTTTTTTGTTATTTATTTGTTATACAAGCACAACACCAACGCTGAAGGGGGCGTCGCATAGTCTCCCAGAGTGATTGCATGTGCCTGTGTGAAGTCTATCTGTGTGTGAGTGTGTGTGTGTGTACGATCTGCAATTATTCAACTTTGACGCTATTTGAAAAGCTTATTCGCGTGTGTCACTTACATATACATACATACATCTCAGTGTGTGGGTGTTCAAGCTTATAAGCTCTAGCTATTACGCTGTTGTTGCTGTGCCAAAGCATTACGTCACCAACACATGCGCAACGCACAGCTGAGTGGCCACAACGACGTCACACACAAACGAATACATACTTATGTATGTAAATTCATGCAAATACACACACATATCCATATTTTACTTTAAAAAAATATACAAAATACATACCTTAATTTGGAAATCTCTCACTACTTCTCTCCCTTCGTTCTCAATTGACTTTAGCTTTAGCTAATCAAAATATTGGAATTTGCTTAATATTCAATTGTGCTCTGCATTTTTAACTGTGTCTTTATGGGTTCTGTTCGCATAATTTTAACTCTTTACAGCAGCTGTAGTTTTTTGTCGATGTTGTTGTTGTTGTAGTGCCTGTTGTTGATGTCGCTGTTGCGTTTGCTTCGTTTTAGTTCTCAGCGGCTGACAACGGCAGCAGCATTCCAAATGTGAACGTAGCATTTGAATTTTCAACGGTTTTGCGTTGCGTTTTCAACGTGAATTGAATTGAATCAAATCGAATTGACGACGGAGGACAGCTCGCTTTACGCATACACAAACACACACACACACACATAAACAAATGAACACTAACAGTCTCTCACACTCTCTCTCTCTCTTTCTGTGTGTATTTTTATTTTATCTCTCCCACTGTCTGATTTCAAGTGTACTGTTTACTCCACACGGAGAGCGCGAAACGAAATATAAAAGAAAACAAACGTCAGCAGGCGCAACTCCGCGAATTAATGTCTTGGCTAACTTTTGCACTGTGCTTTGTGGAGAATGACGAAAAACGCAAAAGATTATTGAAAAACTTGTTCACTGCTTAGATTTTGATTATTTGCTTTTGTTTTTACAGTTTTTTTTTTGTTTGTGAATTTCTGTCTCTTGCACTTTTGCTGTGCTTGCCAGCTACACAATTTTTTTTGCTTTACTCTTTTGCCTGAGCTTTTGCTTTGTTTGTTATTGGACCTGGGACGTTTTGTGGTGTTGTCGCTTGCGCTGTCGTTGCTTGAATGAACATAAGCGCTGCCAGCAACTTTCTAAAACAGCTGAGCGAGCCTCAACCACACGACAGCAACAGCGCAACACACGCCAGATAAATACATACACACATACTTACGTATATAAGTACATTCGCTGCTTGCTTGCTTTGTTGCTTCCATGTGTTAGTCTTGTTTATATACAAAGTGAACGTGGCTTATTTACTTGGATATGTGTGTGTGCGTGTGTGTGTTATGTATAGAAACTACGTCGTACATTTAGCTATGTACTACACCACATTTATGTGGCTAGTTTTTGGCATGTCAATACGTAGGGGAAGATACACGTTGTTATCAACATATGTTGCTAACACATTGATGCGTCAACAATGTTGCTGCGCATTGCATGTATACAAAAATCATATGGAATTTCCAATCGTTTGAGAGCGAGAGAGAGCCAGAAATAAGAAGCAGAAAGTCAAAACATATGCGTGACAAGTAAATAAGGGTATGACTACATATGCATGTGTATGTGTGTGTGTGTGCATGTATATGTAAGCAATTTGTTGTTGTTGCTGTGTCCGTGATAGCGATTCAATAACAAAAGCAAACCATGCAGACAACGCGACACGTACACACACACACAGCCATACATACACACAGCCACACATACGCACACAAAGACAACGAACTCGTTTCCATATGTTTGATGGTTGATGCTGTCGCTGTTGCTGTCGCTGTTGCTGTCGCTGCGCTGCGCTGCGCTGCGCTGCGATGCTTCTGACAAGTCGTTAAATGCTGATGTTGCTTTTGCTTTATATACACTTTCGTACTATATGCAAGATTCTCTTTTTGTATGTACAAATGTATGTGTGCAAGTACTTGTTGGCTCACTTACTTTACTTTGCCAAGTAAATAAACAACACCAAAAACGCATGCGTCGCCGTTTGCGACCCAGACAACAACAACAGCGTTCCAGGCATATTTCGATTTATGTTTGTTTATTTGCTTTATGATTCCTTGCATTGTTCTTGGACTGCATCAACACCTTATCAACGACAAATACACATAAGCATATACATACAAATGTACATGTGAATATAAGTATGTATGCATGTATGTATGTATTAACATCAACATGCTAATTTGATTTCGTTTGATTTTAATGCGATTTCTGTTCTTACACCCAAATACAATCACTTGTCAGTGTGGAGCAAGCTTTAATGACCCAAGAAGCCAAAGTTGGAGGACACACGGCAACAGGGTGACGGCGGACGGCAGGGGGGGAGGTAAGGTACGGAACACAGCGGCAGCGACAACAAAGACTCTGCCCCGCAAACAAAGAAAACGCTTCGGCGTCTTCTCTTGTCTGGGTTCTGGTCTCGGTCTGGTCTGCACTGCTCTCATACACACATACATCCATCCATTTCATATGTATGTATGTATGTATGTATGTATGTATGTATGTATGTATGTACATGCGCATACATGCAGACGTCTTGTTTTGTCTGTCTCCTGTGCGAAAACAGGAAAGAAAAGAAATTGTTGAACCCTTGAATTTGGGATTTGTCTGGCGTTAGCACACAGACAGCCACACACATATATGTATATGTACATACATATAGGAACACACACATAGAGAAACCATAATTTTACATTTACTGACAACTTTAATAACTTTAAAGTAACAATTTCATCAGAAGTATTAGGCATACATCATTTATTGCGCTTCTCGTTCTGTTTCCGATTATGGATTTCATTTCCCCGCCGCTACTCTTCTGTTATCGAAGACGCCGACTCATTCAGGCAACTGAACAGCGGGGTTTCGTCTTCAAGTTCCCTCCTCATGTGTGTACATATGTACATACATATGATGTTTTCTTTGTCATATCTCTGTCTGTTGGTCACGTTCATTACCATGTGCCATTTATGAGGTAGTTTAAAATACGCAACAGTGTTGTTGTTATAATCCAAGCGGAAATAATCTTCCAACATAATGGAGATACTTATAATAGTATACGTATGTATGTATTTATATGATTTAACATGATGAGGATATATGTATTATATAGTAAAATACGATAACATAATGAAGCTATGTGTTATATAATTTATATAACTTAACATATTGGCGATATTTATTATTTTTATTTTAGTATTTTAAGCAGTAGTTAGATACCCTAACATCGTATTCTCTCCTACAGACTTGACAGAGACGCAAAGGTCAATCAGCTTATCGGTTTCTATCGATTGATAACAAGCAAGTTTCCGACAAATATTGACTCTTTACGCTTAGTTGGTTTTTCTTTTATCTCACATTATGTACTTAGTAGCACAAATAAAACGTGTTTGCCACCAAAAATGTACTATGTACACTAATGCAGGTAGTTTCGTTTTGTTCCGAAAAAAAGATGAAAATTTTCCATGCTTCCAGGCAACGGTAATACTACGAATGTCGCTGTGAGGCCAAATAAGGTGCGTTGAATGTTTTACAGCTGACCAGGGTAAGGGGAAGAGGCAGAGGGAGGGAAATAGTTAGTGTACGGCGAAGATGAAGTCACAAAGAACTCAACATGTGACTGGAATTTTTTTAACTTACAACCAATTAAAAGCTTTTGACGGGCAGACTTTAATTGTGGTATTATTCTCTGAAAGAATGTGTACTAATAATGTGCTGTTAAACGGCACGACTAGAATAATACCCCATAATATTTGTAAATCAAGAATGACGTGATATTGTAATAAAAATTAATAATATTTCAATTAGAGCATCGTAATAGCTTTGTATACCCTTTTGAAAGAGCAGAGACATCATTTGAGTGATCACCGCAACCTACACATACTTGCGCACATGCTTAGATCACACACATATATATGTATGTGTATACAGTTGTGTGGTTTTTTCGCCCAAGCAAGTTAATTGCTTATTTTCCTCTAACATTAATGGGCACACACTGTTTGGATCTTGTCTGTGTTTGTCTATGTGTCTGTGCGTGTGTGGGGGGACATGCCAAAAATGCTGACAGCTTCTGTTCTCATTCCTTTGCACGCTCTCTCTCTCTCACTCTGTCTGCCTCACAGCAGAATAGAGCTTGACAGCTGAAGAGAGGTGTTGATAAAAAAGGGCAAACGAAGTCGTTTGCTGTGCTTGTGCTTCTATGTGTATATGTATATGCATATATGTATGTGTGTTTGTATGTGCGCAGTTGTTTTTAATTATTGCGATCAGCTGTTTTGATAATCAAACGGTTAAAAACCTTACGAAAGCGGAGACATAACAAACCATTAAAAAAAACCAAGCCATAACAATAATATACAATAGTATAAACAAATACATAGATGTCTACTAAAGAAACATTCATTTAACTTTGTCACTTTGTATTCTTGTTCTCTCTCTCTTTCGCCAAGTGTGAGTGTGTGTGTGTGCCTGTACATGTGTGTGTGGGGGTGACTTTATTTACCATAACTTATAAATTACATCGTGCTTACTTTTGTTATGGTCCCCACGTTGCTATAAATGTGAAATTGTGTAGAACGCAATTGTTGTGTGTATGTATGGTATACATTGTATACATATACGTCCCTGTCAATAGGTATGCGTGTGATTGTGTTTGTGATGCGACCATTGGACCGACGCTTGAGATTGATTGTGGGCAAATATAGACGCTTGACAGACGATTGTTACACAAGTCCAAGTGTTACCTCTAAATGTACACACTCACATATACATACAATTATACATATGTACATATGTATGTAAATGTATTGTAAATGCGTAGATACATGCACATACATATGGTCTCGACTCTGCATGCCAGAGAGATCAAGCACTTCTTCTCGTTCTCCATGTGTGTGTGTGTGGTCAACTGTAAAATCTCTTCGAAAGTGAAGAGCGTAAAAGCTCTTGCATGCAATTTGGAAATACGAGTGGAATTTGCTGGGTTTTTACTCTGCTTAAAGTTGAGAGTTCATTTATCGATAAATATTAAAAGCATTGTTACTAATAATTGAATTTGTGAATTAAATAATTTATTATTTAATTAAATTAGTATAGTTTTGTTGATTACATTTTTTTCTTTTCTTTTCTATCTATATTTTATACATTTATAAGATTTTGCCTTCAAATTTGCATACATATATTACATTTTATGTCTTTCTTTGCATTTTTACATAACTTAGTTGAGTTTAGAAACACCAAATATGGTATACCTCGCATACATGCACATCCCCACAAATGTATCTATGCATGTACATATCAGCAAAAGCGCGCAATGACGCACTTCTTGAGCGCAAGCGAAAATAACATAACAAAATTACTAAAAGAGAAAAAGCGTTGCCAAAGAGAAGAAGAAAAAATAAAAATCAAGTGAAATCAAATTTGTGTATCGTCATCAGAGCATCACAGCAGTTGTAGTAAGAGCCAAGTTGCTTCTTGGCGAGCGATGACTCCATGCTTGTTTATTTTTGTAAATACATAAGAACGATCGGAACAATACATATTTACATACATATGAATATATAAATGTATACTTATGTACTTATATATCTGACTAAATCAAATGTTTTATGGTAACTTGTTTAGAGAAACGACAAAAGAAAACGAAAATTAAATGCTAATTCCATCAAAACAATGCACACGAATATCAATCAAAGCGAAATTGTTCATGTCTGGCTGCTCTCCACCTTCCCCTTGCCATAAATGAGAGTTGGGTTCAACGGGGAACGTCGCAGCCAACCCCCTTCCGCTGCCGTTGTTGTAACTGTCATTGAGGGGTGCCACGAGACATCTACATGCCCCTTGCCCCTTCATCTAAAAGCATATTCTCTTCATCTATGCTACTCATCTGCCCCTCTCTCTCCCAGTCTAACCTGCTGAGCATTGGCGTCCATCAGCTGTCTACAATTTGGTGAGTTCAATGGCTCTCTGGCAACGCTCAAATGTTACGCTCTTTATTTTCTTATTTTCTTAATATTTTTTGTGTTTTTGCGCGCACACGTTGTCCAAAGTCATTCAACCCAAAAACCAAATAACGTAAAATAAAACGCAAAAGGAGAGAAAAGGACGGGAAGCTACTGCGGGGTCAGTGTGCGCGCTCTCACTCTCCCTCTTTCCCTGTTAGCTTAGCGTCAGTTAAACAACAATAACAACAACAAGTAGCAAATGGGGTAACATTTGAAAATATTGCGTAGTGTGCGAAGAAGCCATCGAAAGTTCTTGCACTTGGACAGTGTGACCACCCACCCGTACAGCAGAAAACAACTCAAATAGAGTAAATAAACTCAATGACAAAGAAACTCAGGATGTGCTAATTGAAACTCATTTAAAGGCATTAACTCAAAGAAACTTACGCTTCTGCAAATCAGTGATCATAAAACATTCATTGTAGTTTATATTATTCACTTGTAATATTGTTTTGAATGTTACTTTATCATCTACAACTAATATACGACCCTGAATAAGTGCATAGCACTTCTCCACCTCCCTTCCTGACTGTCTGATGATCACAAATGCTCGCACATGAACATTTGATAAGCTTAGACTGTTCATTATGCGGCAGATTTGTTGTTATCTGGCTCACAGACCCATATAAATTAAATGAAAATGAAAAACCTAGAAATAAAAAAGTACAATTCTTCAGCAACGATTCGGAGATACCCTAACGTTGATATGAGAGTATTAAAACGATTAAATACGAGTTTCTAGAATTGTTTTAGGTATTTAAACCTAAATATCCCCCAATGTCTAAAGAATAAAGGGTATACAAATAAACAAAACATGTGTTAGTTGCTTTTTTGGGTGACTTTAAAGATAAGCTGTATAACTATGTTGAGGGCTACAAAAATATTGTGATTGGTCTCTTTATGGCTTATTTAGTTGTGGAAAGTTATCAAAAAAATAAATAATAGTTCTGAGGAACTGATAAATGGGTACCCACATATATTAACCAAATTAATCGTTTTAATGTAATATTTAAAAAATATTATCAACAATCGTTATCGTTCTCTCTCGACCATTCAGACAGAAAGATAAGATTGTTTATGTATACTTTATGTGATCGATAAGCCCTGAACAGCAATATCAATGGTCTGAATGCCAGGTATATGCAAAGTACAAAGAATATTTCTCAATGAAGCGTAAGAAATACAGATGGCGTGATAAGTATAATCATAAAAAGCCACTGTTAAAGATAATTCAATTTAAGCCTATTAACAAACAAAGCGAAATAAATGTATATTAAAGCCTTAAATGCATTAAGAGCTCTCGTTCCTGACCAGTTGCATATTTTAAAACTCATTAAAGAAGTTAATTTCTAAACACTTTGTCAATCATATGCAAAATTAAATCAATAGGCACACACTTGCACACTCACACACACACATACAAATACACAGAGAGAGACGAGAGAATTCTCTTTGTTGTCTGCCCGTTATTGGCGTCTAGCAAAAGGAAATAAAATGAAGCTCCAAAGCGCAAACGACAAAATCAAGGATACACAGCGAGAGCACGTTAACAGTTTCTTTGTCTGTGCTCTGCTGACTGCAAAGAACAAGGCTACCCGAAAAAAAAAAAAAAAAAAAACAACAGCAACCAGAAGCAGAGCTCGTGTGAGAGAGGGAGGAAGAGAGCCACACAGCTGATTAAGACAGCAACAACAAATGCAATCGTGTATGCAAGGGGTGGGGGCGGATGAACATGTACGCAAAGAGGGGCGCTGCTGCTACTGCGGCTGATGCTGTTGCTGCCATTTGTCTGTCAACAAACAATAACTGAACTGAGACGCAGTGAGACGTGAATTAAAATCATTTACTTTGGCCATATATGGAGTGAAACCCGTATATACTTGAGCAGTTATATATACATACATAAGTGAAACGTTGCTATGCGATTTGATGCATGTATGTACATACATATGTATCTATCTATGTACATATGAACGCACATCCAAAGCAGAAACAAGTTTTAACCTCTTCAAAGTTCTCTTATGAAATTAAAATTCTAATTGCCACAAATTCTGTTTCTACATTGTAATGGGAGACCGCATAAAGTTCAAAGTAATTAAAAGCAATTTGTTGACTTTATAATAAATACATTTATACCATTTGTAATTCTTGCAAGGCGCAATCTAAAGTAAAATGTCCAATCAAAATGGCCGACTTACCGTTTAACAAACGTATGTAAAGAAGAGCAAAGAATTGTTCTTTCTCTGTGTCTGATTTATATATTATTATTGCTGGTTACCAATCAATTTGTTGTTTCAATTTGACATTATTGCAGTTTTTTTTTCGGTTTCACATAACAACTATTGATTTGCTGCTTTCGATCCGTTTCGGCTCCTGCTTCTTTTGATTGCTCTATTGCCTCCTCCGCGTTATACACTCACACAAGCATCGATAACGTCGACGTCGACGCTGTCGCTCAGCTGTGCTTTGTTGTTGCTACTGCTGCTGTTGCTGCTGCCCCCGCGACAGCCTACACAGTGTATAATGGCAAGTTTTCGCACATCGATTATTTTGCTGGGTTTTCATTTTTTTATTCTTGAAACTTAATTCGAATCAAAAATATATATATATATATGTATATATATTATTGCACATACACACAAACAGGTTAAATTGCGATGTTTTTTTTTACATAATATATAACCGACGCAGGCGAGCCCCAAGCAGCGAGCGTCGTTTATTTTACTTCATTGCACATTCTGTTTCTTGCATTCTGCTTTCTGCTTTCCTTGAACTTTTTGCAGCGCAGATTCGTAAATACATACATATGCATACATACATATGTAACAGTAATTGGCAAATAAAATAGAGCACCGAAAAATAATTAAAAGAAAATCACCAAATGTTCTTTACCATACACTTGTCGTACGTTAAGATGCTGCTCCCCTTTGTATTTCGACACTTTTCTATCTCACTTCGTTGCCTTTATTTGGGAAAATTGATCATTGCTGCTATTGTGAATGCCACAACAAATTGAACCACAACTGCTGTTGCGAGCCACGAAAACCAATTTCGTTGCAACAACAACACTTTCACCGCCGTTTGAAGCGCATTTAGCTGCTACGCTTTGCATAATTACGGGCACACACACTTTCCTCCAGTCTCAACTATAATTGAAACAGCAGATTGTTTATAAATCCCGACATAATTTGTTTATTATTTTCGCTACGCCTTCGTCTACCGCAAACCAATACAAGTGCAAGCCGATAAAATCGATGAATACCATACAATTATCGAGCGTATATCATGATAATTTGTGGTGGACAACCGATGACGATACATGCAGCTTGCGTGTGTTGCCCTATACGACAAAAATGATTTATAGCATAATGGACAGCACTGAACAGCGCGCCAAGTTCAAAACTATAGATAATTCGCAATTATTTATTCATTATACAATTATGTATCACCAAGTATACTATTATATTATCCTCATTTCTTACGCACGCTTAGTAAAACGCATTTTATTTCATAAATTAAATTCTATTGCAATTGCATTTGCACCTTAAATTAAATCAATTAAAGTTTTCGATTTCATAAATCTATTGAGTTTTCTCTTGGTTTAAAATATACACATACATATATTTATAAATAAATATATATATATATATAGATGTATTAGAAAGTAATAAGCTATAGTTTATTTAACTAAAAGCTATTGAATTGTGGCAATAATTGGTATTTAAAATGCTATAATACGCTGCAAACACAAGAACAACAAATTTATATATATTTTTATTATTATGGCTTTTCCACACTTGCACCATTTTCCTTACGCCATAGCATATTTTTCAAGAGTGTCTTATGTATGTTTAAGTATAAGTTGAAAATGCGGAACTAGATGATAGAATTTGTGGTTTAAGTTCGCTTTGTGGGATTTTGTTATTTAGGCCAGGTTTGCGCACAATTTACAGGACAGTTTGCTTCGTTTTTTGTACAAATTGTGTATGGAGGAAACCGTTAGTTAATTTATAAATGAAAAGCAAAACTAATTGGCAAAAGATAAAATAAAGCGAATTTTTAAAAATAAATTGTGCGCTAATGTACATTTAAGTGTTGGCGACGTTGTTTGTATCCGACTAAAGTGTGGAATACATTTACAAAATAGACAATTATACATGTACATATATATATATATATATATATATATATATATATATATATATATATATATATGTTTTATCCTTTTAAAATATGTATATATAGAGAGATTTATTTATCATCAGTTGTGTTGTATGAGAAGGTTGTGTTTTAGAAACGCTGATCCATGTGGTTGTTTGTATGTTGTTTGTTTGTGTGTAAAAGACTTGCTTGCACTTTAGTGTATATTTTATTTATCCTCTTTGTTATCATCGTATTTATCTTTAGCTTTATCTTTATCATTATCATTATCTTTATCATTACCTTGTCTGTTTTGTTTTGTTTTGCTTTATTCTGGTGTAATATACAATTTGCATTTTGTTTAAACTTTGTGTGTTTATGTGCTAGGCTAGCCCGGCACTATTACAAAAAAAAAAAAAAGATTTAGCAACAATTATTGGGGAATAGCTTAAAGTTTTCAAAGTGTGTGTGTGTGTGTGTGTTGGTGAACGCTTAGTGGTTCTATCGACATGTTTAGACTTTATTAAAATCTCAGTTATATATATATATATATATTTAAATATGCAGCATAAACTATCAACATTTAATCAACATGCATATTTCAAGCTGCAAAGGTGTGGGTGTGTGTGTGTATGTGTGTTTGGACAATATTAAGCATATATAAAGTAGATACATTTGACATCATCTACAATAGAGATAAAAACACAATACAAACACAAAATCTTCTAATACTTAATGCACACAAGAAACTACAGCGAAATAAAAATGTTAAAAAACGTAAACATATAAACACATTTGTTATCTAGTTACAATAATGGCTTAGCATATTAAATAAAATAATCACAATTTTACATATTGAGGGAAGTTTTAGAAACTCTCGCAAACTAAATACTAAAAGTTAGCTTGGGTTCTCCTTAGTGCTTAGACTACGAATTTCGTTACAATTTTTGTTTTGTTTTCCTTCGATTCCGTTTCATGCTTCGAAACTTGCTTTAGTTATACACAGTTTATGTAGTTGTTTGTGTGTGTGTGTCTGTGTGTTTGGAGTGTGTGTGTGTGTGTGTGTGTTCAGTGTGTTGTGACTGGACATTCATCAGACGCCATCGAGCATACCGAGCAAATAAAGCATCGAGATGAGCATCAGGCTGACGACCATGGCTATCATGACGATGCAAACAGGCCAACATCAGTCTGTGGCGGATTTACGCATTATCCTTCTGGCAAAGCCAATGGCCGTATCTCAGAGAATCTCACAGCAGCGACAATATCTTGGCCGATGTCCTGTTGTCACTGCTGGCGGTGTGACAGGCGCAAAGTAGGCATGCACCTTGATATTTGGTAGATGATTCTAAAATATTAAATATACACATTTATACATATTAATACTATCTATTATTAAGCAGTTAGATTCATCTCATCATTCGCACCTTTAGCTTGCGTATGGCGGCGCGTGAGATGAGCTGGCAGTCAAAGAGCTCGATGCGCTGCAGATTGTGGCATGACACTAAATGCTCCAACGTGCGATCCGTGATCAGCGGACAATTGTCCAGTTCCAGCACCGATAGACTCTCCGCCGCACAGCTGCCCGTGGTCAGATGACGTATGCCATCGTCAGTTATCAACTCGCAGTGCGATAGCGTCTGCAATGGCACAACGAAACGTAAAACATAATCCATGTTAGATGGATAGATAGATAGCTTCAACTTACCAGCTTCTCGAGACTGGGACAACCGGTGGCCAAATGGGCCAACGTTACATCCGTTATCTGGCTGCACTCCTCCAAATCCATGCGCTCCAGGTACTTGCAGTTGCGTCCCAGCGCCTGAAAGCCAATGTCCGTAAAATTGCGACATCCGGACACCTCCAACGTGTTGAGCTGCTGGTTGTGCTGCGACAAGGCCAGCAGCGAGAGATCAGTTAGTTCCACACACTTGGAAACGCACAGTTTCTGCAACTTGTGGCAGCAGGCAGCCAGTTGGCGTATAGACGAATCGCTGATGGTCTAAAATGTGATAACAAATAAAGAAGTTGAGTATGCTCGACAGAAGGTTACCCAGTCCCCCTTTCCTTTGATAGAACTAAAGCGTTCTTGCTGACCAGTAACTATAATTACAATAGATGCCTCAGGAAAGACTATGCCTGCCTCTGTCTGTGCGATGCTGAGTAAGTAGATCAACTGGAGGAGCTTACCTCACAACTGTGTAGATTTAGCACCATTAGATCGGGACAGTATTTAGCCAGGCACGTGATGGCAATGTCGTTAATCTGTTTACAACCTTTACTGCTGAACTTTCGCAGTCGGACACAGCCGCGAGCCAGCGCCTCGACCCCATTTTCCGAGACCAAATGGCACCAGGACACATTGATCTCGAGCA
The DNA here is from genome assembly GCA_018901825.1 of Drosophila funebris. Classification (NCBI taxonomy): domain Eukaryota; kingdom Metazoa; phylum Arthropoda; class Insecta; order Diptera; family Drosophilidae; genus Drosophila; species Drosophila funebris. The sequence continues at coordinate 1,862,518 of JAEIFK010000682.1, forward strand.
GGTTCTAAATGAAGGGCAACAAGTAAATCAATTAAATAATTATAGAAATGAAGAGAAATCATCATTGCAATTTTACCGGACATCCATCTGATATATATTTGAGGCTATTGTCTGTTATGTTGGAGCAGGAGTCCAAGTTAATAGCTGTCAGTTTATTGCAATAACGGCTTATGTCTGTAACAGATACATCTGTGATCTTCTTGCACTCCGACAGATCCAAGTGTTCGATGTTGTGGCAGTGATTTGCTAGAGTTCTATATAAATATAATTAATATCTGAGTGTATAGAAGACTGAGAGCATTTGTTTGCTTACTTGATGGACTGATCTCCCACGGATTGACAACCACGTAACGATAGGGATTTGAGAAATCCGCCGCATCGTTGCGATATATTCTCAATTACTGGACCCTGTATTGCCGGACAGTGTATATATAGTTAGTATTATAGATAGTCACTTGTATTGCATTGCATTCAATTACGCACCTCAATATCACGTTGAAAATCGAATAAATTGATTTTTTGCCAGCTGGAACCGTCTAGGGCGAGTACGTTCCAATATTTGCACACCTGCAATGTGTAAATGGATTCATTTATCATTTAGTTTAATTGATTTAACATTTCGGGTGGTATTTTATTAGCACCCACCTGAGCACAGCGGCATAGCGAGACGACATCCAGGTAGGAGAAAACACGCAGCAATACCTCCTTTGGCAGTTGTTTGATTAGCTCATCGTCCAGTTCGGTGGCGCCTAGGAATGTTTGCTGCAAGTGTATACAATTACAATTACAAACACAAATCTACATACATCGTATATATATCTCAATATCGTTTCGATTTAAATATATGTGGTATATATGATGTGATTTTTAATAGAAAACTTAATGGAATCGCGCTACGAAAACAAAACAATTAACTTCAATCTTAATTGAGGTTGTCCCAAAAAATGAAACCAGAGAACAAAAAACAGAAGAGAACAAAAAATCAGAACAAATTAATTGATGAACAATGCACAGCGAGAGAGAGAGACAGAGAGAGGAAGATATATATATATATACATATATGCATATATGTTTAAAAAGAGTGTGTCTAGACAGGGGGCAAGGCAAGGGGAGGGGTGACAAAGATGGCTGCCTTGATGAATGACCGTTGAGAGATGCCATATTGAGTAAAAACAAAGCAAGAGATGCCATTTCGAGTAGGTGGAGTGGAGGTGGAGTTTGGAAACCAAAATCAAAACAAATTTCATTTTGTTTTTGTTATTTGTATATTCTTACGGACTCGTCCTGCTCCCCGCCCAGCTGAATTTGCATTTGTCTTTGCTGCTGTTGCATGCTGCCGTTGGTATTGGTGGCCACCGTACGCTTGCTCTGCTCCTGCTCAACAATGTACACCTCGTCACCTGTTGGCGATATCGAGGATCCGTTAGACATGTAACTAGCGCTGCCGCTGCCATTGCTGCTGACGTTGTTGCTGCCGCTGCTGCTGCTGCTAGCGCTGTTGCTGTTGTTGGCCGCCATTATGCTTGCAACGGGCGCAGCACTGCCAAAGGTAGCGGTACGCCAAATGCTGCTGCAGATGCCGCTGATTAGATTTGTGCTGCCACTGTGATTATTATTAGTAGTAAAGTTGTTGATGTTGTTGTTGTGGTTATTATTGTTGTTATTATTGTTGCATAGTTGTAAGCTCAGATTACGATTGGCATGCGCATTGTTGTTGCTCTCACTACCCTCCGCTGCCACCGAAGCCGCTACCGAAGCCGACGCCGGCGTTGACGCACTGACGCTAACACTGACGCTGGTGCTGTTAGTTGCCGTTGTGCTGGCGCCGCTGCTGCTAAAGCTGCCGCTGCCACTAATGCTGCTGCTGCCGCTGGGCGGGCATAACAGTTCAATGCTGCCAGCAGCGCCGCCGTTGCTGCCACCACCATCGCTGCTTCCTCTCCCACCACCCCCATTGGGCGAAGTGCTAATTCCACTGCGCGCAAACATTAAGCGCGTCGTTGCTTTTGTCTTTCTTTTGTCAAGCCAAAAAAGCTTTGAACTCTTTAACAAGCTGCTCTCGCTCTCGCTTACGCTTACGCTCACGCTCTCACTCGCTCTCTCTTGGCGTGTATCTTCAGTCACTCACTTACACAGAGAGAGAGAGAGAGCTCTTCACTGTCCGTTTTCCGTTGTCCGTAGTCTTCGTGTGAATGCACGATTAAATTATTCACAAATTGCGTCTTTTGATGATACGCTGAGTCGACGCTTCCCTTCTTCTCTCTCGCTATCTTCCTTCTTGTTGCTTACAATAATAACAAAAACAAACCATAAATGAATGGCACAGAGACAGAGTCGTATTCTCCTGTTCTCCCTCTATCAAGCAAAATCACGTATTCAAATTCGGAGCTGCGTTCATTTACTTGGTAGATATCGCTGTCCTTTTTTTTTTTGTATTATTTACTTTTAGCTTTAAACTGCAGTATTTGATTTGATACTTGGCAGTTCAATTGCATTTTATTTTGTCGTTTTACTTTTACTTTTTTTGCTTTTGCTATCGTTTTATAGCTGCTCGTGGCGCACACGTGGGAAATAGAACGACAGAAATAAATATATATATATTAAATCAATCACATTAAAATTCTTGCCCAATTGTTGACGCAATGAATGACGTATCTTAAATTCAGTTTTAACTATTTTACATACAGAAATATTGAATTCAACTTCAAATGATCTACAATGTCGAGTCCAACTCGTCTGCTTTGTGTTAAGCTCGAGACTGACGACGACCCAAAACTGATGGCCAGTCAATGACCATGTGCGAGGCTTTCCCCCTGCCCCTTTTATATATATATATATATATATATTTTTTTTTTTTTTTTTTTAAATGAATTCCATACATTCAGCTTAAATGAAAAACCATCAAAGCCAATTTAAAAAAGGCAATCGAACGTGTTGCGAATTTGAGTAAAACGAACAAACATCAGAACAAAAAAAAAAAAAAAAAAAACAATAACAACAGCTGAATAAAACTTGTGGATCGGCTCAATAACTAGAAGATTGGATGACTAGCAGATGGCAAATAACCATCGAGTGCAAAATGAGCATCCAATAAACCAAATGTAATAAAATAATAATATCATATAAATAAATTAATATTTATGATAAATATTATTATTTTAATTTAATCAAACAATCTTAATGTAATAAAACTGCAACATGCTATCTCATTTATGTACATTTTTCGCCGTTTTTGCACATTTTTCAGAAATGTGCATGTGTTAGCTCTACGATTCGCAATAAAGGTATAAAATATTGGAAGGAAATGTCTATAAACAGAGACAAAGGTATATAAAATTCGTAATGGAAAGAGGGTATTACATATGTACAAATGTATATTGCAGAAGAGTTGTATATACAATACATTTGTATATTCGTCGTAGATCTAAAAATGCTGTTAATATTAACACATGAGATGTATGTAAATGTATGCCAGATATAAGCTTACATTACTATAATTGTACACATAGGCCATTATGGCACCGATATAATTGTATGCCTGTATCTGATCTAATTGAGCAAACTCTATGAATTATGTATCTTGTTTACAGATTTGCACACACAAGTGCAACTGGGATGAGTTACATTATTTACATACATACATAGAAATGTACATAAGTGTCCATGCTTAAATGCAACTCAAGCGTCAACTAGTCTGCAAGTGCTTGAGTGGATTCATTTCAATTCACATTTAAATTCATATTTCTATTCAGAATTCGCAAACGTCGTAAACTAAACTCAACTAAATAGCTTCAATTCATTTCGCTTTATTAAGTGCACACTGTTTACTTGACACAATAAAATGCGATGGTCACACAGATTTGCATGCGAGGATGGCTCAATGAGTATGCAATAGTTGCATGTGCAAGTGTTTTTTAACAAATGCACAACAAGTTATTCATAACTCTCTTAACTGCCCTCGCACGTGTGCATTTGCATTCGTGTCGTGCAACTTATGGCGTCCGTTCCGCACACGTAATACGTGATTCTGTTCACATTAACCTCTGTCCGCTGTCCGTTGATTTGTTGAGCACGTAAAATGCCTAAGGCAAAGTACCGCTAGACCATGCAAACAGCTGAGAGGCGTAGTAAACGCAATAGAAAGGTGGCAAGAGCAATCAAACGAGCGAGTGTAAAAATAAAACAAATACAAAGAGCAAAAGCAAGAGAGCGAAGGGGAAGAGAGTGTGTGAGAGGGAGAGAGAGAGAGAAAGTAAACAAAAATTAAAAATTTACATACTAACAGAACAGAAAATGTTTGCACATATATGTATTATTGACAATAGATGTAAAACGCTGTTAGCCTGGCCTCGGCAAATGTTATGGCCAAAAGAATAATCAACTACATGTATATAAGGCAAGGCGCACATGACAACTTTGCTGCAAATTTATATAAGCCATGGCCACATCGGACAGTCGTCTTGTTGCTGTTATTATTATACTGTTAGGCAGACTTCTATTGTACACATATAGTATATATATATATATTTATATATGTACAGAACTATGTACTTATACTCTCGAAGGCCACAAGGTCAACGAAAACTGGGTCAGTTGTGTGCATACATATCTGTGCTACATATTTTTTTGTATGTATATATGTGCAAGCGTTCATTTATATACACACTCGCACACAAACGCATACAAATTATGCGAGCACGCAAAAAATAATCAAAAGCAAGACGCAATAAAAACACAACGAAAAGAAAGCCTTATCACAAGAGGCACAAAAGCACAACAATGTCCAAAATTGCAGAAGCCTACGTACTGAAGCACAAAACAGACAGCGATAAAGGGAATAGAACAGCTGACGGAACAAGAAGAACAAAATAAAACAACAATTTGCAAGCAAAAGAAAAACACAGCCACTGCTAAACAACGAAATTTGCACACACACACAGACAATCACACATACACTGCGAGAGTACATTTATATTATCATATCAATAAAGAAAAAACAAAGATAAATATATAAACAACAGCTGAGCGTACCATTTGTTTATGTTTAGATGCTGCTGACACTAAGTTAACTTTTATTTTGAAAAGTTTTACATAGTGCGCTCACGCACACTAATTAATTATATTCTCAATAGATTTTTACACAACAAATTCTATATAAATATCTATTTTTTTATGTTTGGTGCACTGGAAAAATCAAAATCACACAACCAGAGTAAATGCAGACACGCGAGACAATGACAACGACAGCGACAGCGACGACGACGAAGGCAAAGTCGACATGGATAACAGAGCGCAGAATGAAAACTGAGCGAGCGAACAGCTGAAGCTCAACTGTGCTGCGCTCGGGCGTCGAAAATGCATGCGGGGTCACACACACACACACTCACACACAGACATTCATATACATAAGTATATACACATACAGAATAACATATAACATAGAGCGTATGCCAATTGCGTGCGCGGGGGTGTCTGTTGGGGCGGTGCAATGCACCCACAAAAATAACAACACAAGTCTCAATGAGAGCGCATAAACAAGAGTGTGTGTGTGTGTGTGAGTGTGCTTGAGTGTGAGAGAGCGCCAAAGAGCGTAAGAGCGTTTGACAAACAAAAACAAATGTCGGAATGGAATCAACTAAAAATTCCACTGCTGCGTTTCAACCAACCCACCCCAGCCCACCAACCCCCCAACCCATCCGTCTATGTAAAATGTAAATCTGCATTCACTTTTTAGTTGCTTGCACAGCGCTGCCAGACAGTAGCGCTTTCATGTCAGCTGTTTTTTGACTTCTGGAAATTGTTTTGCAATTATTGTTAATGCTCTTAACGTGTTTTCAACACCAGCCAACAACTGTTAACAGTTGCATACAAAGAAATGGATTCGATTATCTATTTTAGCCAATTATCAGCGATAGCCACAACGCAAATGTAAATCTGCTGCCAGCTGCTCCCACTTCTGCTCCGTTTAGCAATTAGCATTAGTTTGACAACTTGAAGAGAGTGAGCTACAACACTCACTCTTACTCACACACACTCTCTCTCTCTCTCTTCGATGTTTACTTATTTAGATTGAAGACTTCAAACAGCAAGAAGTTCCCGACACGCTGGTCATTAACTGAGGGCAGACCTTGCATTGGATGGGGTGGACCAGCGCGTCAACGAGTTTATTGCACTTTTGCTAAAGCCATAAAGTCGTTGTTAACTTGTGTAAAAAGACAAACAGAGACACAAGTTCGGGGTTGGGTAGCAGTCGGCGGGCACTTACACTTTTAGGAGCGGGTTTTGGGTGCAACAGTAACAGCAACAGCTCGCAGCTCCAACAAAGGCGACAAAGAACCAACTTTGCCATAAAAAATATAAAGAAATCAGAAAAGGAAATGTGCATGAGCATAAGCATGTAGTGTCTGTGTGTGTGTGTGTGTGTGTGTGTATCAGTGCCTAGCCAATTGCTGTGTAACGGGGGTCCAAGCAGAGGGCGCCAATCTTGTTTGACTTACTGTATCTCTCTGTCTGAAGTTAGCAACGTGTGCGTGTGTGTGGGTGAGTAAGTGTTTTGGCTGATGCACACAAACAAAAGAGCAACAACTATGTACTTGCATACATAGGTATTTATACATATGTATGTATTGTACACACAACCAATGAGAGGCAAGGAAGCTGTTTGTTGTTGTTGCTTGTATTGGCTTTTATTGCTTTGATTGTCTGTCGTCAACGCTGCGCTTCAATTGCATTCCCAGCCAGCCAGCCAAGCAGTCGAGACAAAGTAAAGGAAACACTACAACCACATGCCCCACACATCCAACTCAGGCTCCCGTAAAAAGTGTTCTGTTTTTGTTTTCATATTTGACTTTGACAAGTTTTTTTGCGAACAAACAACCTACGTACTTCGTTCTTCTAGCGAAAAATGCATGCATAATATTAAAATATAGTTTATACATAAGAGAAGCATTCGACTTACATCGATACGATGATGACGATGATTCGAATTGGACATTTTATGCGCCGCGAATTGCTGTCGTTGCCCTCTTTCTTGCTCTTGCTGGTTCGCTCTCTGTTCCCTCTCTCTTTGCGAAGATATTTTTCTTTGTTGGTCAGCCGTTACGGCGTCCCCTTCCCACGCACGCAACAGCAAACGCTCTTAAGTGTTTGAGTGTGTGTGTGTGTGTGTGTGTGTGGGTAAGCAGGAAATTATGCGTCGCACTGCGGCTGCTGCCGTTGCGTTGTTCTTGCTCTTATTGTTGTCGTCGACGTCGTTGTTGTTTTTGTACCAATTGGTAGTTGATGCGCTGAAGTTCTTTGTTCTTTTGCGTTGTTGTAGCTGCTGCTGTTGCGTCGTTAAAATTATACATTATAGAAAACTGCAATTGTGATTGAGCCGATTATTTTTTAATGCGTAAATTAGTTTTTCTTTGCATTTTATTTCCTCTCGACTTCGATTGTTATTTTTTCTAGTTATTTTTATGCACATTACACTCGCTCAATAAATTCTAAACGTCCACAAACATGCAAAACAATTCTATTTTTGTGTTTTAGCCCTTTTTTACTCTGTTATTTTAGCATTTCAACGTTAATTTGCTGCAACAACAATAAGTTTCACCACTCTTCGTGCGTCTCGCTCTAACTTAATTGTGTTTTTGTTTATTTTTCTTCTGAAAATGTCGACGAGATTGTCGTAGCTAACCGATGTGTCCGATGAATCGATGCAAAATCAGCTGTATTGGGCTCTTGTTCATCTCTATATACGATATGCGCATCGATAGCGTACAAAAACAATATCAGCTGCGAGGGCAGAGGACTCTGTTAGTTAACAGCTGTTTAAGTTAACATACATTTAAATATTATATTTAATTAATTAAGTTTGGAGTATGGGGCTACGTACGGGAATGTTAACTGTTTCATTTTGTTCAATTGCTTCGTCTCTAGTCGCTTGTTGGCAAACGTTTACGTCGATAATTGCAACAAACAGCTGAGATAGTAATCGATAACGTTAGCAAAGTGGCAACCGCACCGCTGGCCGCGCGCTTTTTAAATTCGTAATTTTTTTTTTATTTCGCCGTTTTTTTAAAAAACCAGCCGCCCTCTAGAATATTTTTTTGTACCGTTAAAATCGCCCCTTCAAGCTGAAGAAGAAGCGCTAAAAAAGGAGCAACTTTCGAAAAGGGGCGGGGCAAAAAAACGAGTAACGGAAGTTTTTTTCACTTTTCTTTTTCCGATTTCTTTCGTATTTACGGAGCGATCTGGATGAAACTTTCAGCATAGCTTCTATATAGTGCTCTGCGTATACCTGCCAAGTTAAAAGTGTCTAGGTTAAGGCATATGGGCGCTGTGAGTTTTGACTTTGGTTGCGATTTGCGGAGGAGGGGAGATAGGTATCGGAAATCTAACTTAACCCCGATCTGGAGAGGGGTTTCAGGCAACATGGTGCCAAATTTGGTGACTCTAGCTCTCCTGGTTCCCGAGAACGAGGCGATTCCCCGACGGACCTTTTTTTCCAAGTTGCTAAAATTTCCATGAAGTGGCAACAGTGGCTGTGTCACTCTGGCGCTGCCACAGATTCCGATAAACATTGTGCGTGCTCGACAACTCTGTCCTACTCATAATGGCGTTCTTCTTCTTCTCTCTCCCCCTCTACGGTTTTTTTGGTTAGAAAAAAAAAAAATAAATAAAATGTGGCCGGTCGTAATGGCGCTGCTGCGGCGCAATGCCGTTTACTTCACGTTGCCGGTGGCTGCCGTGGTGGGATTCGTCGGCTACAACCTGGAGAGCATCTTATCGGACAAATACACCCCGTACAGCCGTGAGTGCGCATTAAGTACAGTGGCGCACAGCTTATTGCGACCAGCACCAAAAGAAACTTAGGCAGCTGTGCTAACTAAACTAAAACAGATATGAAAACAATATTAATTGCAGTTTGTTGGACTAGATTGCATTACATAATACTGCCAAAGCTAATCTTTAATACTTGTTTAGCTTGGTGTAATTCTGTAGGTGCTGTTTGCAATAAGCTGTGACCCACTGTACACATGTATTACAGGCGATATTTATTAAATTTAATCATTTATTTTGTTAGCATCCATACAAGAGGTGCGCGCTAACCGGCAGACTGACGGCAACATAATAGAAAATGCGGCCATTGTGGAGAAATTGCAGTCAAAAAGTGCGGTGCTAGAGCGAAACTTGTCGCCGTCTCTGCAGCCAAAGGCGTGATCAGCTGCGGGCGCATGTATGTGTTACCTAAGTTGTAATGATTGTTAATTAAAATTTAGACAATAAAAAAAAATGTACCGAACTTCCGTTTTACCAGAGTTCATCATTACATCCCTTGCGGGGATCGAACCCGCGACCTTTGGATTAGAAGTCCAACGCGCTATCCTCTGCGCCAAAGGGACAGGTGGTGGACGCTTTGCCAATAACTTATACGAATCAAGAGGAGTTTTTTTGGCCGTTTCCCAAGCGAAAGCTCGCTGCGCGCCTGCAGGTGGCCTACGAAAAAAATATTCAGAACGATTCTAAACACAAAAGCAAAAGCTGCACAAACGAATTGACTGCTTTTTAGAATGGTTCTGGAATCAAGTATATCGATAGACGGCAACGCACACAAGGCCTCGGTGGCGCAGTTGGCAGCGCGTAAGTCTCATAATCTTAAGGTCGTGAGTTCGAGCCTCACCCGGGGCATGTAATTTTTTTTGTTTTCTTTTTTAAATTTAATATATTTATTTCAATCATATTTCCGAAGCTTAACAATTTTGAATGCATATGTGAAACATGCTAGGCTTAAAAGCTAGTTAAATATCAGAAGTTCTGTGGGTATAATTCGTATCGTGCGTAATCTATTTGCCCATGCGCTGGATGGACCATTCTTGCTGGCACAAAGGACAACGATTGTTCTGCTTGACCCACAAGGACATGCAGCAATGGTGAAACGAATGATTGCATTCGCCCCAGACAACCACGCAGTCCTGTCGCCCCAGCACATCGCGCTTGTTCTCCGCCTGGCAACGCAAACACGAATCTGCAATGAGACGAAGAGAGAGGAGAGAGAGAGGCAGAGAATTAGACGTCAGTGATTGAGAAACAATGCGACACCAGCGACATTGGGTGACAATTAGAGGCAAATGTTGACGGGGTAACCCGATCACAGTCTGTAGACAGTTAAGTAAACACTTCCCCCTTGCCAATTAATCGGACTGTGGATTATGCAAAAGTCAAAGATATTATTTGAATTGTGAATTATGTTTAAAAAAAAAACATAAAAATCAAGTGACACTCGTTTCCCATTCGCTTTGATTTCAATTTCCATGGCATTCGATAACCAAACACATTTCATTCAATAAAAATATATTTGCATTTAATTAAAGCAACAACAAACAACAAAATTATCTTTCATTCAACAAGCAAATACATATAAGCAGATGTCTGTGTGTGTGTGTGTGTGTGTGTGTATTTTAGCCAAAAATCAAGTGCGAAGCCTTTTCGTGAGAGAGGTCACCGACTTGTTGGCTCAACGCATCGGTTTTCACTCAACAACTTTTCCCAGAATTAATGTAAATTTAACAAGACAATGCACAAAACAATAAGCGTTCAATCAGTGTGTGAAAGTGTGTGTGTGTGTGTGTGTGTGTGTGTGTGTGTGTGTGTGTAGGCATCACCTGAGCCACTTTTGAAAAGCAGGTGTTGGTGTTGACATTTCGAAATATGAACGCGTTTGCAAAAATTTATTAATATGTGCTGCCTACATTTAGAGTTTATTTACATGTCTCGACTAGCAAACACCCTGTAAAGACAACCCATTAAAATATAAAAAGTATAAAAATATAATAAACCAAATAAATAACATAATATATATATATAAAAACTCATTATATATATATAAAAAATAAAAAGAAAATTAATTAAATAAGACATAAATATTTATATAGTAAATTATAGTAGTAAATGAGTTTTTTTTTAGAAAAGTGTTGCATACTTTTAGGTGCAAGCAGAAGAATAATAAAATTATTTTTATTGTTATTAAAAATAATAAACTATTTTAAGATAAATATATTACATTTGTATTAACCTCATTGCTCTACAATTACTAGAGGTGCATGCAGCCACTGTAAATTTGTACAGGGTATCAGCTATACAAGCGACTGCGTAAAAGCGTTGTCATTAAACATGTTGTATGTTGGAGACAACACGTATACGCCACAGTGGCTGGGCCGGTGTCAATGCTGACTTGGCATAAGAAAATAAAAGAAAAGGCTAGGCAAGGGAGGGGGCAGAGGAGGTGTAGTGCATGGTGTGATTGCGCATTGAATGAGTCAATATACACTTTGGTGTGTGAAAAAGTGCATGACAATTTTGCTTAAATCGGAGCTTGTAATTGAAAACCCAAAACAGGAAATTGTTAACATATTTATTTTGTTATTATTTTTTTTTTTTGTATATGAATTTCCACGAATTTCGTATGAAATTGATGTCAATAGCCGTTCGATCGAACCCACAGAAGCGTGTTTTAAATACATACGTTCTAGAACTGCTTAAGTGGGCGTTCAATACGGTTATTGGTCTTTCAACTAGGCCAGATTACTGAACGCCTCGTATTACCAAATTACACATTTGTATCATTAATTTGCGCAATAAAACATTTTTATATTCCTATGACGCGTCTTTAAAATATTTGCAGCAAGCGGAGCTCTTACCACAGAGGGGGGAAGGTAGTGGGACGAAGGAGCAAAACTTGCATTGTACTTCAAACAATCAACTTTCAACTTATTTAACAAAATTCTAGAACGCAAATAAAACTACAGATGCTTACGCAGATACATTCCTTAACAGCTCGGAAAATTCCCCATTTCCAAGCGGGAAAATGGGCAATAATTTCCTCTGATTTACTGCAAATTTATTTTGCCAATTCTTAACAAAAGTTTCATAGTTTTATAGTTTGCAAATGTGTCATATTTATATTTATTTAGTGTAGAAATATAAAAGGCTTATTAATATTAAATATAATAAATATAAAAATAATAAAAATAAATAAATTTAAATTATGTTTATAATTGTAAGAAGTCAAGTATTATTTTAAATAATATTAGTTTACTGTACTGTATAATATACTAATGAATATAATAATATTTAAACAGTATTTATTATTTATTTAAATTGTTAAAGAATCTTCTTTTAATCTTTAACCTCAGCTTCTCTCTATGTTATGCTATATTTAATAAATTTTTTAGTATTTACTTAATTATTTTTAGAATATTTTTTTAAAATTGTGTTTATATATTTTTATTAAATTTTATAATTGTTATTTATTTATAAGTGTTATTTATTTATTTTTAATATATTTATAATTTTTAATTTAATATTTAAATCTGTAAATTTCAGATCATATTTTAAATTTGCTTTCCAAAGTCTGCAGACTTGTCTTGGTCTTACACAAGTATTAACAAGGGGTAACTCATAGTCCAGCAGTTAGCAGGCATGTTTAATGATGCGTTAGATATATTATATTTGTTTACAATAAATACAACATTATTTGATCTAGATTACAATACTCGAACTTACAAATCGCATAAAGAGCTTAATGAGCCCAACAAGTGAGATTGCCATCAAGATAGGGGGGAGTGGGGAAAGGGGGGGTCATTAGATTAATATTAAGCTCGATTGGAAATTGATTTAGTTGCCAAAATGTGGCTAAGGGAAGTAGAAATAATCCCCGTAATACTCGGCTTTATAATGCTATGCAGTGGCCTGGCTGTAAGTCGTAATTAAGACTAGATTGTTAACTGGATTAAACAGTTTGTTGTTCCCCCCTCCAATTAGGATGGAAGACTGCTTAAGTTCACAAATGTCAAGTGCATGGATCTGCCTACAAATGAGGGTATTACCAAGTACGAGTATTGCCGTTTAAAGGTCATCAAACGGAACGTTGTCGAACTATCGCTGAGGGTCAAGTTGTTGCAGTTGCCAATCACGAATCTGACCACAAGATTGCAATGCTTTCAACGCAGCGTTGGCTATCGCCCGTTCATGTATAATGTTTACTTTGATTTCTGTAAATTGATGGCAGCCCACAGGTATCAAATCTCCTTTGAGAGATTCGTCTTTGATGCGATACGCAAGCATAGCAACTTTAATCATTCCTGTCCCTGGAACGAGGTGGGTTATTGATCGTTGTCAGTAATACTCTATTGATTGATAACTTCTTTTCTGTAGGATCACATGACTGTGGAGAAGTTTGCACTGGATTTTACCAAGTTGAATGTGCCGGTACCATCCGGTGTCTATCGTCTGGATTTTACCTTCTATTCGTTTGGCAAACCATTGACATTGACGCAAGTTTACTTTGAGAAAATAGAATGATGTTCCCAACTGAAACTATTATGGTTGTTGTTGTTGTTGTTGTTGTTATTCTTTTAACTGCAAATATGAATATGAATAATAGATTTCATCATACGTTGAGTTGAGCATGAATTCATCTGTTTTCTATAATAAATTGTCTGGACAATCAAGTCAATAAGCATCTGATCTAACATTCAATAAGGGGGCTGGAGTCACAGTGGTGCACAAGCGCTTTAAAATGCTGTGAATTTGTGCTATATTAGAAATTTTAAATAGAAATACACTACGAACAGCTAAGATATTTCTATTTAAAATTGTAGTTCTTATTGCTGTACGTTTTGCTCCACTGTGCGCTCATATTTAATGCGTCATTTTATAAATTGTCACTTTGCAATTTCTGCTGGCAGTCGCATTGGTTCAGTTGGGGCCGCACAAAATGGAGGGTGTGTCGCCGTTTAGCATCTTTTGCGTTATGCAAGACGACAGCAGACACAGTGCGACGATTAAAAGCGGGTTAATTAAAAAACTTGCATTGTCAGGCCACATAAAATAGCAAATGAAACTGAAATGAAACGTGACAAGTGACGCGACAGAGCTCAGCAGACTCAGGCAGAAACTCAGGTGACTCTAAAGCGCATTGCAACAATGTGAAATGTTAAACAAACTAAGACTATGATTGCGGCATACTCTGCATACTCTGCAGTTGCTGCTTGCTGTAACACCCGCCATCAAACAGCATATCAGCTGATTGCTATGTAATGAAACAGCGTCCACAATGGCCGCAGTTGTATACAGTCAGCAGTTATAGTATCTGTTTGCTATGACACCCACAAACAATTGGCATACACAATCACACACATAACAACAGCTGCATAATATGCGCTACAAATTACTGGTGTAGTTGCTGCTTGCTATGACACCCACAAACTGTTGCTTGTTTGTTCTTATTAAAACTAATATCATTTATAAATATATACATTTACTGCATTGCACTAATTAGAAACTAGTATCTCATTTAGCATTCACTTAAGTATAACAAATATAACACACACACACACACATTTGTTGTGTATTCGAATTGAAGGGCATTGAAATACCTGTTCAAATGGCATGAGAAATATTTTTATTAGACAAGTCGTCTGATACGACTAGACAGATATAAATAGATACGATATATACGCATGTGTGTGTGTGTGTGTAGAATTAAGAATTCCGGTTTGAAACACCTGACTAAACGAAACGCCAATGAACTGGGCCTAATGCATTCAGACCGCACGACCAGACAAGATATGCAAATATGCCTTCTCCCTCTCTCATTTTGTCTGTCTCTGTCTTTGTCTCTTACTCTTGTCCCCTCTCAGTCTGTGACTTATGTAACTGTGACTTGCTTTAAGTTTTAAGTTCAAGGTTAATGTGTAAACAGGTTGGTGGTTGAGGGTGGGTGGAGCGGTGTGCAGGGGAAGTCCTACGACAGTTGACTGTCTGAAATTAGCGATATTGCTGTTTGACAATTTTCACACTTCTGACACGAGGAGAAGTGCAGCTCTCGTCGCGACACTATTTATCGTTTTCGATATCTGCGTCTTATCAACGTCTGTCGGCAACGCAATGGAAAATCGGTCACATGCATTCAGTCTGTCCTTCTCTTTCTTATTTCTTTGATCAGTTGTTGTTCATTTATTTCACATATCACGTTGCACGATTCGCTATGCCTACCTACTCCTTCATCCCACCCCCTCTTTAACACTATACCAACTCGTTTTCATGTTGTTATTGTTGTTGTTACTCTCATTCTTCGTTTTGCTGTAACGGCCGCGTTTACGTGACGTCACGCACGGGGGCCTGTCTTATGTGCCAAGCAGCCACAGCAGCAGCAATAACAGCAGCGAACGTGCCCCCAAAACCGGCTCGATATTGCTCTTAAATAAGTACTTCGCTCCCGCTCTTCACCTCTCCGCTCTTCGCATCACTGCTCTATGCGCTATGCTCTTGGGTGCAGCGTCCAAAGAGATGCAAAGAAAAGAAGAGAAAAGCTCATGTGAACTGAACTGCAGACATTGTCATAGTGGAAAGCTACACAATTATCGATGGAATGAGGATTTTTGCATTGGAATAATTCACGGTTAGTTGTGGAAAGTTACACATGTGACCTAGTCACAGGTGTGAATCTTATTAACTAGCTGTTAACTGTGCAGGGCTTCATAACACAATCGCAAGTCGGAAGCTAAAACTTAATTAACTAACTTATTATAAACAATGCCCAACTGCACTTGTAAAGATCTTTCTAACAGATTGCAAAACATTTGTTTGATATAGTACGATTGTCGTCAAAGGCTCAAGCTTTAAGAAAAAGTCAATTTACAATTTGAGCAAGTGTTGAGTACATATAATGGCAATATATATACATATATACTCATCTCTTATTCTGTTGTATTGTTGTTGTATAATTCTGCTGTAAATTGTATAAGAAAATTGTGCAAAATAATAGAAAAAGGAAATCGTGTGATCAATTTGAAGCCAACTGGGAAACAAAGTCGACGACATTTTTGGCAATGTGCCTCCCATTCTCAGGGCATGCCCCATAGAGACTGAAAGGAAGACAGAGACGCAACCAACAAATTCTGGCATATTCCACTCGTAGGTCGACATACCCAAAGTCCAACAAAGTGAACGGTGAATGCTCGCAGTGGGATGCAGAGAGCTCAGGCCAAAGGCATTGAGGATGACTGAGCGAGGTGGGAGGCGAGATCAGCAGCAACAACAATAAAACATTATAAACTTGAAATGACTTTTTTCTCAACAAGCACAACTGCTACTTATGGTACAATTGTATCAGTCTTAGCAACATTTGTATTTGCTAGAAATAAAATATATAAAAAGAAATTCCTAAATGAAGTACAAAAGAAATTTTCAATATAATTTATATTATCGAAATGAACAATATTAAAATATAGATTAACATTGACATATTTCAAGAATTCACATTTTTTATAAAAAGAAACCAACAGAGGCAAGACTATATTCATATAATTAGTATATAATTATCGGAAATGGTACATTTTTAAATTAGAAATGTGGTACAAAATGTATATTTTGGATGGCAACTGTGCATTCAAAAATAAGCAGCGTCTTGCTGGGCAAGAGAGCGAGAGAGCCGAAATGCATGCAAGACAAAATGAGATCCACAAGCAAAAGAGGCGGTGAAGGAAGAGCAGATGATTCTTCATTGCATCCCAGCGTCTCTGACGCGTTCGACAAATGAATGGAAAATTTCGATTTCGTTTCACTTTTGCCTCTTACATTTATATTCCTAAATGTTTGCCCTTCTTCTACATATGTCTACATATGTATGTACATACGCAGCAACCTGTGAGTGTGCGTCTGGTGTATGTTGTGTGTATCTTTGCTGGTAAATTTCCATAAAAATTTCCACTCACTTTAAATATAGGACTTCACGCGACTGCAATGCACACGCGACTCTCGAGTTCAGGAGTAAATGTCTATGTGTGTGTGTACTTCATATGTACATATGTACATACATATGTACTTCTTGCAGCTGCAGCTTCTTTCGAAGAAGAGATGATCTTAACTTGTTAAATGAACAAGTTAGTTGGCAACTGCAGGTTGTGCATGACTATGATATACCCTAGAGTTAGCTTTGAGCTGAACACTAACGAAATCAATTATTCAAACAATCCGCTAGATGGCGCTAAAGCTGCTTCCTTTTGTCCTAAGCATTATGTTGTAAATTACTTTCTTAAATAACTGCTGAGTTTATTAAACGATTTTAATGAAATTTTCAGGCCTTATGTTTAGAATATATAGTTATACAATAACTAATATCTGCATTAACTGAATCAGACTGGAATATAGCAATTTCAATTCACATTTTATGAATCTTTCTAGTTAGTAAACTTATATAACGGGAATACTAGTACATGTTATTCATTAGGTTTGTTTGCAAAAGACCCATGATAATCCCTGTGTTATCAGATACAATATCTCATCCCACTGACCTTGCGGCGATAGCTTACGAATGCCTGGAACTGGGAGACTAAAGATCTGTTTATATGTATGTACATATATGTAGCTGTGTCTGGGGACTTGAGTATCTGTACTTTTGGCACGCTTTACATAAGAAATGCGACAGAGCACGTGTAAATCGTAACTGTATGTAAATAAGTAAGTACTACCTTCCCAACGAAAGGTGTCCGATAAATGCCAAGTCAAGCATTCTGTGCTCCAAGTGCCAAACTAGCGATAAGCTACATATAAAACAGCAGTTGTAAGCTGAGAATGGATATGTGGGACCATGTAATGCGAGTATCTATCTGATAACATTGACATTTGTCCAACTCAGAACAATAAAGCAGTTGCCACATCTGAATAAATATCATATACAGGTTAAGAGTAGGTCTACGAATAGGCGTAATACGTATATGAATACTTCCCCCTCATTGGCTGCTCGACGAGGGAACCTATAAGTTGGTTGCTTAAAGTAATACAAATAAAATAGAGAATATAAAGAAAACTAATTTATCTTTTTGTCTTCTACATTGTAACTGAGCTCAGTTTAAATCTAAGGACGCCATATGTTGTGGGTGCATGCAAATATGGATCGAGTGGCAAGTTACATACATTCAGTTCATGCGCACAGTTTACGTGTCGCACTTCTAATACCCCTTAGCTAATAGCTTCAAAGGGTATATTAGTTGCAAGCAAATAAACATAAAGTCATGCCTTTTGTTTGGCAGAACTTGCATGCCTGCATAGCCTGTTGGCTTATAAAAAAGTACGCGGTATACATATACCTCGTATTGTACAAATTGTGAGTGTGTTGACATATGGAATTCCAATACGCGCTAAATAACAAAAATAGTTGCAATGTTCTTAGAGTTTTTATTGTGTATGAATGTCATTTGTAATGACGTGTAATTGTAATTGTAATTGTCACTAACTTGAAGTTAAACTATAAACTGTAACTGTAACTATAACTGTAATATGGCTATAGCTATGAATAAATTACTTTAAGTTAATCTGTAACTATTACTAAATTACGGACAACTGACAGATTGGCTGTCATAAAGCACTGGAAACGCCACAACGTAATCTAATAGTTGTGGTTGTTGTTGTTGTTGATATTATTACTAGTATTATTGCTGTTGCTCGCACGCAATTGTTATTTAATTTGACATTTTATTGTCTGGCTGCTGGCTGCTCATTTGCCAGCCGTATGATCTCGCATTGTCCAATATTATTTAAATAGATTTTAAAAAAAAAAGTGCAAAAAATGTACATGCCCCGGGTGAGGCTCGAACTCACGACCTTAAGATTATGAGACTTACGCGCTGCCAACTGCGCCACCGAGGCCTTATTCTAAGCGACAGACGTTTGCTTACTTAAGGAAGCTGCCACGTGGCGGTTTTCTCTTTTTATTATATTCTCTTTTGTTGTTGTTATACATGGCTCTCTTTTGTAAAATCAAAGCGCACTTATTTTGCTGCCATTATTTTGTTTTTTTTTTTAAATTATTTTTATTAATTTTACTATTTTATTTTGATTGCACGCAGGACATAGAGCATTTTTGCACGTAATTAAAAGCTCTGGAAAATAACTACAGCGTTTTGTAAACATTTTATGCAAAACATTTATTAATGTCAATTTCTATAGTCGCAAAAATCAATTAGAATATTCAGTTGAGTTCGTTTCAATCTTGAGACATCAATCAGGCGACATTGTTTAATTGTTGATACTATTCAATCAATTCATTGCGTATAGGAAAAGTACTACATTTTATTAAATATCAATCTTACAAGGCGTGCATCGATTGTTCTACATTACTACTGACATTTATGTATTTATTTATATATGTATATATCTAACAACACTTAGTTATTCGACTGGTTTTGCGAACACATGACGAAATCATAAAAGACTTCTCCAGCAGACAGAGAAGGAATGTCGAAAATATCAAGTGGAGCATGCTCGACACGGATATACCCTCGTTTAGATTTTAACTTCAACTACAAGTGGTAAAAATATACTTAATATTTCAGTATACAACAACTGTTAAACAACTTGTTATGTCCATTGTCTGTATACAGGGTATAACCAGTTAGACAATTACCATTTTAAATGATATTAATATATGCATAGACATTCGTTTGTGTCTAAGTATGTATGTATGTATGTATGTATGTACTAAGTATGTGGCTAATTAACCGAGTGCCGCCGATCTACGTAAAACTTTTTATTAGCGCTAGACCGACGACTTTGCGCCGACAACTTTGAACTGGTCAGCGATGTGAGACTTTGACCTTGAATGAAGGGCGCTGATTTTGCCATTTAGCCATAATTACCTGAATGAGTGTGCACTAAGAACAAATACTTGCATTGCATGTGCACCCGTATCTACTAGTAACTAACTCTATGTATGCGTGTATTACCAATCAAACAAACAAACACAAACACACACACACACGCACAGATGTTTTGCTTAAAAATAGTAACTAAAAAATCGCGAAAACTTTGCTCATTGGAGCTTGCGTCACACAGAGATGAGAGCTTTTTTTATTCCGGCGCAGACCAAAAGCTATTGTGACTTCAAAGTTGAAAGTACATTTTCAAAACACTTTCAACGCAATCGTCCCACACGTCATGGTATAAATATGTCGTTTGAAGTGCACAGTTAAGTGTTTAGATAAGCCGCAAATTGACCTATAATTCTGCACAGTACTGCTTAACACGTTAGACGGGCAAGTCATGCTGGCATTTCAGTATTAAAGAGCGTTCAAATGAGTAAATATGCATGTGTGTTTGTGTGTGTGTTTGTGTGCTTGTATCTGTGTGCTACTAGCAGTTTCGCTGTATTAGTTGGAGGCTCGTCAGTCGTCACAAAGCTCGCACGTCATACGAACCTCCATCGCTACATATGTATGTATAAGTAAAT
The DNA here is from genome assembly GCA_018901825.1 of Drosophila funebris. NCBI lineage: Eukaryota > Metazoa > Arthropoda > Insecta > Diptera > Drosophilidae > Drosophila > Drosophila funebris. The sequence continues at coordinate 1,882,793 of JAEIFK010000682.1, forward strand.
ACTACACATACGTACATACATACTTACATACATACGTGCTTACTTACATACATACATACATGCATATACTTGCAGGTTGTGTGCCAAAATGGGCCCACGTTGAAAATAAAAAAAAACAAAAACAAAAACAAAGATATGCTTCTTGGCGCGTGAGCGGGTGAGTGGCGCAACGTCCGGCATCACATGCTAAAGTTAATTTTCTTTTTATTTATTTGTAGCATTTCGAGTGTGCGAACGCTAAATTTAGCATTTTTGGCTTAATTACCAAAGCGCCAAAGAGAGACAGAGAGAGAAACAGGGAGAGTGGAAAGATCGCGAGAACTCATTGCGCGTTCATTTGCGAATGTATGTGTGCGTGGGTACAGTTGTGAGAGCGGACAACTCTCTCTCTCTCTCTCTCTCTCACTCTACCCACTTTGTCAACTATGTATGCCCTTGTCAATGTGTGCTGCAGGAGGGCGGGCAGCTTTTATCGTTTGCCAATTGAAATGACTGTATCTGTGATTGTGCGACTCACAACATCAATTAGATAAATAAGCTTTTAATGATTTCTTTCAATTCATTTGAATTTGCGCTTGCTTTTTTGGTGTGTTTGTGCGGAAACGGAGTCGACTATCTGCTTTAATTAGCTCATGTACAGTATCTGTCACCCATTTACTTATATGTATATGTATGTATGTATATACATGTGTGTACATATATATATATATATATATATATATATATATTCATATATTTATGTGCATACTTACATATTTTAAGTATGTCTGTTCTGCGAAGGCAAAACATAAATTGGTAAAGAAATTTGCTGACGCAATAAACGGCAATTGCATCAGCATTTTAGACAATACATGCGCCTGCGCAGGCGTCGAAGCTGGCGTTGCTTCGCCGACTGCAACGTTTTCTCTTCTATGTAAGGTGAGCGCAGCACGCCTTCGTCTGTCTGTCTCACTCTTTACATCTCACTGTTACTAAGTGCTCTGCTCTGCCGATATTCTTACTCTCAACAATGCCTAGTGTTAGCGTTCTTGTTGTTGTTGTTGTTGTTGCTGTTGTTCTGAGTCTGCCACTGACGCTGCTGCTGATTAGCTGCCAGCACGTTATGTACGTGCAGCAGCGAACGCCAAGTCTTGGGGGCTCGTCTGAGCTTTTTCCGTTTGTATGATTTCGCTCATTTCTGCTTAATTCGCTCTAAAAATAGGTAAAGTGGAAGTGAGTGCCGATTACTGTGATTTCAAGTTACTGTCCATACGGGGAAACATGACAAGTGCCTTATGTTAACGTTATCATGATGATATGATATTATTGAAAATTGATTTCGTTTCAACGCACAGTGGCACTTCCCTACGCAACTTTGAATTGTGAAATGTCGATTACTTTTCTTGAAATTAGAATATGTACATATGTACGTTGATTTATCGATTGTTGATTACTTGTTGCAGCTCTGAACTGCTCTTGAACTCCTATGATTCGACCTTTTCGACCTATTTTTCACCCCATCTTGAATGCAGTTTATATTCAAGTTCATTGCACTTTCAGTATTTGGTTCGTTTGCAAACAACTCGTATTCGTACACATCTTAAGTCCCCTATTCATCAAGCACAGGCCCCTGTAATACTCTCCATATTCCCCGAACAGCATTTTTGGGTAGGTTGCTAAACAAGTTTTGCACTGAAATGCCTCGTAATGGTGACTCGTGTTTGACCTCCCCTACGGTCCAAAAACAAAAGGCAGCGCATTATAGTTATTTACTTTTTCGACTCTACAGTGAAGCCTTGAGAGAGACGGCAATTATTTGAGCCAAAGTCGAGGGCAATTGACGGTCGTCGCCAAAGATGCGAAATGAAATGAGGAGTGAACTTCTAGTATGCTAGGCTACTATATACCCTTTACATTGTGTTACATTATGAGTGGGTTTAAGTAAAAAAATGAGTTTATTAAGGAAAGATATAAAAAAGAGTATATACCCCTTGCAGATGGTTAGAGTGTAGGGTATATGATATGTTCAGTACTTCGATATAATGATTAAAAACTTTCCGTTAATATCTATACGTGTTTGTTGGCACTCACAATTATATATGTACGTACATATTATATGGGTGTGTGTGTCAGTTTATTTGCAGTTTGCAGTTTTATGTGTGTGTGTGCGCAGACACGCAACCCGTTTAAACTGAAACAGAAGCTGGCAATTGTGCGGACTCATTGAGAGGCAATGTTTATGCCTTGTTATGAAATAGAAAGACGAGCCCCTCGACAATCGGGGGCACGATTCGGACTAGTGTATATAAACAAACACAAAAAAAAACAAAAGGAATAATAATAATAATTATTTATCTTTTGATAAACACAATTGAGTTGAGATGAGTTTGATTGGCTGTTTTTTTGGGGGGGTGCCGAAAAAAAGGCACACAAATGTGACTCCAAGGCTGCGAAATTTGCACGCGCCCTCAAAGTCAATTTAATAATATTCAATTGAAAATATGTGTAAATAAAAATCAATTGGCAAACTTGCAAAGCAATTGGCCATTAACGCGACTCCAATACAAAGCAGAGCAGCGGCAGCAAACAAATCAATAAAAATAAAAGATATCGGACGCGTTGCTGCTGCCGCTGGTGTCGCCACTGTGTCGCGTCACGTCCTCCAAGAAATGCCCAAAATGCGTCATAAAGCAGCGCAGCATCTAAGCAGCGACGCGACGCCTCAGTTGCGCCGGCGCGACAAGTAGTAGGCAACAACAACGCTTACACCTTTGACTTTGCTTTGCTCTTTTCATCTAATGCTGGCGTCGACATCACACAAACACAGATACACAGATACATTTACATTACATCTGTATTGGCGCCTCGTTTCATTCATGCCTTCTTTTCGGCCTTCGCACGTTGCGCTCTCCAAAATTTATCCACGTTCCTTGCTCGCAAACCCACAGACCACATACACGCGCACACATGTACTATACCGATATACATGAATTTCACACAGAGACGAGGGCGCACAGTGGGAGAGCATAACGCTCTCACTCTCTCGCCTGTTTTACCGTTCAGCGGCGAACAGTGTGTAAAAAAGCTCGAACGAGTTTCTGTGAATTGGTGTGTGCTATATAAACGTTGCGCATTCGAATCTCGTGCTTCAGTACCACAATAGTGGATATCACATTTAGTAGTTTGTTAAAAGGTAAATTATATACAGCGAAAACTATGCAAAACTCTACACGTTCACTACAAATACGAGTAAAAGATAAAATATAAATTTTAGTTTTCAACATTAATTTGAATAAAAATATCAAAATTAATAAACTATTAAAACCGTTGCTGTGATTTATTGTTAGTCATTTATAGTAGTTTTACTTCGCGCTATAAGTTCCGGTTGGAGTCTTATCAAGTTTTGTGTACCGCGTTGTTTTTTCGTAAATTTTGCAAACAACAAAAAAAAAATAAAAAAAAATACATTAATAATTTAAAAATTAAAAGTAAAAGAAAAACAATTCTCTTGGTTGTCTAGTGCAAGTTATTTATGCGCCAATTGTCATGTTAATTTATGCGAATTTTTGTATTTTCACTACGTCAATTCGATAATTTAAATGCACAGTCTGGACACTTGTCTAAAGTTATTTAATGCAATAGTTTTACGTAATTTGTGTGTTTGGCAAAAGTGCTGTAAAACAACAAAAACAACAACAATAACAACAACAATAATAATATCAACACAAATACAATAGAAACCCACATCAAGGCTAAAAGAAACTATAAGCAAAACAAGAAACCACAAATGAGAGAATTTGCAAACTGAAGATAACATTTTTGAGAACGCGCGACCGTGAAAAATTGTTAAATTTAGAATTTGTTTTTATTGCAAACACACAAACATCATTATAGATATAGTTTAGATACATACATATGTATTGTAGTTGTTGTACATACTATCTGTGAGAATCGAGAAAAGTCGAGTAAATAATAATTGCGAATTTCAAATACAAATACATGTACAAGTTTTTAAGCACGCAAAATTGAAAAGGTCTGAGAATTAAGCAGACACTAACGTGGGCGGCGTTAATTGAACTAAATTAAAATATATGTGCACGCTTAAGTATAATATGTATTTATAATAATGTATTTGTAACAAAGCTTAAATTGTCTTTATAAGATGCCGTTGCTGCGGTTCGCTTTTGTTAATTAACAACAAAAACAAAGCTTGCTTTATAAATAAATGCCCAAAAAACGCACTTCAAAATTCGCAACGTTGCACTGTTGACAAATGAGCCGTCACAGCAACAATTTGCACCTGATTGTGTGCGTGCGAAACTCGCACTAACGTTCGTCTGTGTTCGAGCGAGAGAGCGTATGTCGTTGACAGCACGTGAGCGCAGTGTAAGAGAGTCTGAGCTGCCAAAGAGCATGAGTTGTGAGCTGTGCTTAAGAGAGAGTTGGAAAGCGAGAGAGACACCATTAAGTGCGACGCGTCGTTTTAGATGTGTGTATGTGTGCGCACGAATTATATATGTACATATAGTTTTAGTTGTTGCTCATTATCATAGGTAGATCATATTTTTGTCAGCTATTAGCGATAGGCTGCCCCCAACAAATTTATCTGTGTGCGCTAGATAAGCGTGAATCACCAGCAGTCAACAATCCACATCAGCTTTGTGTCCAAGGTCAATTGCACAATTTTCGGCGCATTTACAAAAATGCAGCAATGGCTTTTTACATACACACACGCATATGAAATGTAAGTGAAGCAAGCCAAAAGCTCCGTTAGCAAAAAGAGCAATGTTATGTCATGGCTCAACAGACCAGTAGAAAAGAGCAACAAAACTAAGTCAAAGACAGCAGCCACCAAGGCGTCGGCGTTGGCGACGCGTCGCGACACTTGCCGGTCGTAAAGGCAGTGCCAGCGGCAGCGGCAGCGGCAGAGCTGTCGACGTCACGGCGCCCACACGTCCCGTTTGTTAGCATCACAATCACATGACGAAGGAGCAAAAGTCAAGGAATGAGCGCAGAAAGCAATCAACCGCATTTATTTATTTTTTTGTTGTGATTGTTGTTTCTTTCTTTTTGCATTTTTGAATCATTAATTATTTTCGGCTAATACATAAATAAGACAGCCAAATATTTGTGTGAAAAGCAGCAAAAAAGCGAATGTGGAAAATTTTTGAAAACCAAAACAAGCGAAAACAACAAAAAACACAAAAGGCGCCAACAGTGAGCGGCATAATTGTTGATACAAGTGATTATTAATATAAAATAGCTTAAGATTAGGTCAATATTTCAAAAATATATATTTAAAACAAAAAAAAAAAAAAACTTTGACAGCTGCCACATGCTAAAGAAAAAGAGAAGAAGAAGAAATACAGTTGGTTGCAAAGCGACTCAATGAAATCAACAAATATCTACTTTGCTGACCCACTGTGCACAGTGCTCACAGATTGGCCACGCGTGTTTTCATCAAGGACAGACATTTTGGGGAAAATGTCTATTATAGTTATAGTATATTTAAATATATATGCATATATATTTATGTAATAATAAAAAGTGGGCGTGCCTTTTATTAGGGGGGCTCGCACTATCAAAGAGCAAACAGAACGATAACCCGATAAGAAAGCAGACATCAGCAAATTCGTGGTAGACATTAACCAACTGATTAGTTGAGGTGATTCAAGTGGCCACGTTGCGACAGGGTCTAAGTGCACTGGCTATAAATAAGACTGTAACTAACTAATAATAAACTCTCTAATTGAATTATCTTTGCAGCAAAGACAAAATCCAAAATACAATAAAGACCTTGTTTACAATTTACAAAGAAAGAAAATATTAATCAACAAAAAGAAGAACGAGACGCACTTTGCACCACAAGGTAAAATCAAAAGGTTCAAGTTCAAGCTGATAAGATGAGTGGACGTGACAATCGAGGAGCCGGCGGTGGCGGCGGCGGCGGAGGAGTAGGCGGTGGCGGTGGCAGTGGTGGCGGCGGTGGACATCATCATCAGCCGCTGAGCAGCGCCATGGGAAAACTTAAGGAAAAACTAACTAGAGCTGGTGTAAGTATAAACATGAAAGATATCAATACTAAAACAAGATCAAATTGAACCTTATCAGACGCTGTTATCACACGTGCTTCAGTAATTTGGAAACTGAAAGTATCCTTTCACTTATATTACATTTTTTATATATATTATTTAAGTATGTTTACCGACATTTTTCAACATTTTTCAAGCTCTTTAACACCAGCGATAATGCTGTCAATTATTAATTTTTTTTTATTATTTTTAATTGTAAATTATACAGCATAATTATATTAAAATACTATAGGTTGTGCAATTGTAGTCGAAGCCAAGTAAACGAATCTCAAATGCTCTACGCAGTCTAATGACAGTCAAGTCAACAAATTGCTTTTAAATAAAATTATTAATAATTAAAAATAAAGATAAAATAATAATACAAATTTTAACAGATTTGAGCTTTAATATTTGGCATTTAAAAGCATTAATAATAAATAATCAAAATTAATTAATTAATAATAAAATTGCACAAATTGTAACTATTAAATGGGACAGTAAACTTGCCAACTGAAAGAATTAAATACAATTTTTAAACTTTTCTCAAGTTCTCTTTTGAAGATACTGAAATAGAACTTGCAACTTAGACTATAGCACTAATTAAAGCAGATGCTTATACTATATAGATATATATATATATATATATATTTAAAGTTAAAACCGAGTCAGGTTCTAGCTGTTATACCCAAACCGTTGTTAGAGTAATTTCCAGATTAAAGCAGATGAAATGAAACCGAAAACGCGACAGAAGATAATATTGAATGTTGAATGTCGGGAATCTGGAATCTTGAATCTTGAATTGGGGGGTTAACATTTGGCTTTGATTTTACGAACTGAGCTGAGCATGGTAATCTCCATCCATGATGTCTTGAGGTTGATTGGCTTGGATTGAGACGAGGTAGCTAACACATACTATATATATAATCTCTTGCCGGGGACACAACTTATTGATTCGCAATTGTGTGCGGCGCGTGTGACAACAGCATTGAAATATTCTTTAGAAAATACTGTGATTAATACAATATACAATTTTGTAATTGTTAATTTGGCAGGAGGAGCTGGGCTATCAACGTGTGGAGAGCAATTTGTCTGCATCGAATACGGGCACAAGCCTGGACACAATACTGCCAGAGGATCCGTTTCCGTTTCCACAGGCGGCGCCACAACGTCATCCACAGTTGCCACAGTTGCAGCAGCCACAACAACCGCGTCAGCAGCAACAACAGCAGCAGCAACAGCAGCAGCAACAGCAGCAGCAACAATTGCGTTTGTTGCATGACGTAGACGACGAGCCGCCGCTTTCGTTTCGTCCTTTGCTGCAGGACGACGACATCAACGAGCCGCCACTGTTGCAGCCGCAACGCTCAACATTGCGAGCAAGTGGCAGCTTGGAGCTGACACCGTTGCCGCCACCGCCAACATCGTTGGAGCCACATCGGGATCGACAGCAGCGCAGCATTGTCACTGGTGTGGGTGAGGATCTGCAACGCAGCAAGCAATCCTTGAAGGGATCTCGCGTGTCCTTCGAGAAGACACGAGGGGAGCAGCAGCAGCAGCAGCAGCAGCAACAGCAACAGCAACAGCAACAACAACAAAAACAACAACAGCAGCAGCAGCAACAGCAGGGCAACAAGGGTGCGGAGAGCAGCGACGAGGATAGCTTTGAGGATAAACGCATTGGATTCCAGCAGCAGAAGGCGACAAGTGTCGATCATAAGGGCATCCTCAAGGACTTGCGGCACATCTTGGCCAGCGACAATCGTCGACAGTTTCAGGCCAAGAAGCACGTTTCGTTGGACATCAAAGGCACACGATTTCTGGAGGATCTGCTAAAGGAATCCTCGTCGGAGGAGGAGTTTCACAAGACACGTCGCGAGTTCCAGGGCCGCAAGCATCAGAGTCTCGATCCGCGTGTCACCTTTAAGCTTGATAAAGTATTACAAGGCTCCAGCACCGACAGCGACGAGGAGGGCGACGACGCGGAGCACAAGCGTCTCATTCATCGGCCCAAGGACATTACCAAGCCAGTCATTATCGACCTCAAGGATCTGGAGAGCGAAAGTGACGAGGACTTTGTCGCCTCGCGACAGAATTTCCAACAGCAGCGCTCCATTAGCACAGACTCACGCAAAAGGTAAAGGTCACAGTTCCTCCTTCCCCCTGTCCGATATTTCCGATTTGCAGCTTCCCTCGATTCCCTATTTCCCCCGATGCTCAATCCCTCAATCTCAACTTCGCCACTTGATTCACAACTAATTTTGCAACGCAATTTGTTTTCATTCTTCTTTCTGCGCAGTCGTCGACTTTACGAAATGGACGACATGGGCAACAAGCGGGGGGGACAACATCCGCCATGCGGTGCCATTTGTTCGCCAGATCACAGAGGATGGCAAGCCCAAGCTGGAGGTCTATAGGCCCACAACGAATCCCATCTATATATGGACACAGGTAGGTCAAACCAATGACGACAGTGCGATCGTAACGATTGCCTGACAATTACAAACACGTTCATACGCCAGCCATTATCATGATCAAGCTAAGATTGGAGTAGATGAAGATAACTATAATTGTAGTTGATATAAGTTCAAGAACAACAACGAATTTGTAACATGTTTAAGTCAGAGTTGGGTAAGCGTTAATTGTTCGCGATTTGCATGGCATAAACGTTGCAGTTGATGCTTTTGCCGGTCTATTGTTGGCTCGTTAAGGACTGAGACTGTTGCTAAACTGGCGCCTATAAACACATGCGTAGACAGTGTTGATTGAGAGTGTGATGTGGTGGGAGAATGGTGGGGCGGTAGGCAGGGACTGGCCTTATGAATGGCATTAATATTGTGGATAAAGCATTTTCAAGCTCGCATTCATGCGCACATATGTTGCCCGCAATTTAGAGTGTTGTTTGTGGGTCGCCTCACTGTGGGCAATGGAAAGCGCGTGTCGTGCTATTTTCGCACGCCCAGATTGACCCCGTCGCCGCTACAGTCTCTACCCTGCTTCCCTGCTTCCCCGCATCCCTGTTTCCCGCCGCTCCCCTTTCATTAATTGAAATTGAAACTGAAATAACGCAGTTAGTTAGCTAGCTTATGACGAGACTAAAAATAAGTTGAAAATGCCTCAACTCAATAACTGATGGATTGAACAAGTCCAGCCAAGTTGATGGAGAACTGAACTGAACTGAACTGAAGTCGAATGCATCTCACACACAGTCAGGGATGTCCAACAATGGCGTCCAGTCTTAGTCTTAGTCGTAGTCTCAGTCTTAGTTGCATTTGGCATATCAGCAAAGGCGCTTCAATAAAACCAAAACCGCCTTAAACTGCCGGACAGTCTGACGTCTATATGGGTTTTAATCGGGACTAAGTTGCAGAGAGAGAGCACACGTAAACAGCGTGATAAGCGAATGTCAACAGCTGAAATGCTGTACTGATCTCAATTGAGAAACATTGATCTGTCAATATATAGATTTATATAAATATATATGTATGCATATGGGCATGCCATAATCTATGCATAAATCCGTGCTAAACCCAATGCAATCAGTACGTGACTGCACAAATCAAAATTTAACATCTAAACTGAGCATCGAAGAGAAATGACAAGTTTCCGTTTGAGTTTCAGTTTAGTTTTGTCCGGCAAAGCGCAACAAATGCATTGAAACCAAGTTCTCCAATTCCACATTCGAATTTCAATTTCAATTCCAAGTGCAAGTGCAAGTGCAAGTCCAGATCCACATCCAAATAGTTAGCTCTAAAGTGAAAGGCGGCAGTTGCCACAAGGTTTGCAACAACTGACAAACTGACAACAACAAACAGTTAACAACGCGTTACGTAAACTTGTGATTTGTCCAGCAGCAACATGAAGATCCTTATGCGCGCGGACACGCACGTGTCCTTCTCGGTGCCCATCGAGGAGCCCAAGGCCAAGTGCACCTACTCCCAGGTAGACGAGGACACACACCACACACACACACACCACACAACGCAAACATTTCCATAGACTGATCATTCATGTTTTGCGTTTTCTTTTAACAGGTGCTCGCTGCTCTGAGCGTCTCTTTGGGCTCCCTTGTGGTGGGCTTTGCCAGCGCTTACACTTCCCCCGCGCTGGTCTCCATGACGGACAGGAATATGACGTCCTTTGAGGTCACACCACAGGCGGTAAGTTGATTGCAACCTCTACAAAATACACATCGTTCTACACGAATCTATAACTGTCTATTGACACTTTGACACGTATTTGCACTCACAACACACATTTTAGCGCTTCCTCTGGCTGTGCCAAGTTGTTGCTCGCATAGCTTCTGTGTTGATTATGTGAGCGTTACGAAATTTTGAGCGTAGTTCCGACATAAAGTATATTACATGTATGCCATAGATCTTTGGAATTGACTAAACTCGCACTGTGTTCAAATCCACATTCCATATTGCAAGTCTGTAGTTCTTTTAGCCTCTAAAATCCGAGACAACTGTTTATGCTTTATCAAGTATTCGTTATAGTGTCAAAGATATCTTCTGCTGTGTGTAACATACTTTCGCACAATGCTATAACACCCTAATTTAGTAAATTCACATTCCACATTTCAATTCTCTAGTTCCTATTGAATACATATCAAGTATCTATACACTTTGTAGCGTCCAAAAGTTCCCCTGCTGTGTGTTACATACGTTTGCACAAGGCTATAACACCCCAATCCTAATTACAACGCTTTCTTTGCAGGCATCCTGGGTAGGTGGCATCATGCCCTTGGCCGGTTTGGCAGGCGGCATTGCTGGCGGCCCTTTCATTGAGTATCTGGGCAGACGTAATACGATCCTGGCGACGGCTGTGCCTTTCATTGTCTCCTGGCTGCTGATCGCTTGTGCTGTCAATGTGGCGATGGTGCTGTGTGGTCGCTTTCTGGCTGGTTTCTGTGTGGGCATCGCATCGTTATCGCTACCCGTTTATCTGGGCGAGACGGTGCAGCCGGAGGTGCGCGGCACATTGGGTTTGCTGCCCACGGCATTCGGTAACATTGGCATACTGTTGTGCTTTGTGGCCGGCACCTACATGGACTGGTCGATGTTAGCCTTCCTTGGTGCGGCGCTGCCTGTGCCGTTTCTCGTGTTGATGTTCCTCATACCGGAGACGCCGCGTTGGTATGTGAGTCGCGGACGGGAGGAGCGGGCACGCAAGGCACTTGTCTGGCTGCGTGGCAAGGAGGCAGATGTGGAGCCAGAGCTGAAGGGATTGATGCGCACCCAGGCAGATGCCGACAGGCAGGCGACACAGAATAAAATGATGGAGCTACTGAAGCGTAGCAATCTAAAGCCTCTATCCATATCCCTTGGTCTGATGTTCTTCCAACAGTTGAGCGGTATCAATGCGGTTATCTTCTACACGGTACAGATCTTCCATGACGCCGGCTCCACCATCGATGGCAATCTGTGTACCATCATTGTGGGCGTTGTTAACTTTATGGCCACGTTTATTGCCACGCTGCTGATTGATCGCGCTGGACGCAAGGTGAGTTCAACCCTGGCACATTCGATGCTAGAGTAACAATACTAAATGTAAACTTCTTCCCTTGCCAGATTTTACTTTATGTGTCCAATGTGGCAATGGTCCTGACGCTCTTTGTCCTTGGCGGCTTCTTCTATTGCAAATCCAGCGGCATGGACACCTCCAATGTGGGCTGGTTACCCTTGAGTTGCTTTGTGGTCTACATTTTGGGCTTCTCGCTGGGCTTTGGCCCGATTCCCTGGCTGATGATGGGCGAAATTCTGCCCGCCAAGATACGCGGCTCAGCCGCCTCAGTGGCGACAGCCTTTAACTGGTCCTGCACGTTTGTGGTGACCAAGTCGTTCCAGGACATGATTGGTAAGTCTCACTCTCCCATTCTCTGAGTCAACAGTTGTTTACACACGTATTCACTCATTGCAGATGTTATGGGTGCCCATGGTGCTTTCTGGATGTTCGGCGCCATTTGCTTCATTGGCCTCTTCTTTGTGATATTCTATGTGCCCGAAACGCAGGGCAAGACGCTGGAGGACATTGAGCGCAAGATGATGGGACGTGTCCGTCGCATGTCATCTGTGGCGAACATCAAGCCCTTGTCCTTCAACATGTAATGTGGCTCTGGTGGCAGGAGACGGACAAGATGCACATACGAAAGGATCTATGAAGCGATCAAACCAAATATTAGTCTAGTGCCCTAGTGCTTAAGTTGTACAACTACACAGAAACCGATGAACGATAAGTTATCGATGGCGTTAACGATAACTGGTGTTATCGCTGGTGTTAAATGGAGTTGTAGATAGCAACATTGTTGGCTGATGTTGTCGATAACGATAGTATATGTATAATCGTTATCGATAACTGAAGTGATCGATAGCAACGTTGATTGCTACAGTTATCTATGTCGATAGCTAAAATGATCGGTATAATTAGCTACAATTATCGATAACGATAGAGATAGCCGAAACTATCGATAGTTAGAGCTATTCATTGTAACTACAAGATATATTCACATATTATGGCCGAGAATATCTAGCAAAAGAATTTCCTTTATTTCTATGCAAATATTAATTATTATTATTATTATTGTTATTATTATTATTATTAGAATTATTATTTAAATCGTTAAGTCGCGTAGTTTTTATGATTGATTGTAAATTATGAGTTTAGCAGTAATTTTTGTTGACAATATGATGAAGTCATCATGAAATTTATCGATGTAGAGAAATGACATAAAATATATATGTATCTAGTTTATAAGGAAAACTATCCAACTCAGACTCCAACTACCAACACCCAACACCCCCACCACAAATGAGAGCTATTCAGTTGGCTATTCGAATAATAAAAACAATATGAATCTATTCAGAATATTCAGAATATCACTCGCAGCAGCTGCATAATTGTAAATGAATATTGTAAATTAATTTAATGAATATACAAACAAAAAAAAAAAAAACTAAACTAAAAAAAAAGAAAAGAAATCAAATATGAATGCTTTCTAATGACTGTGTAATTAGTAAGAGATTGACTACGCCCCTTTTAAGCAACGCCTCTGCTTTCCAAAGCGAAACAAACGACCTTCCAAATTGCAATTCCCAGCTTAGACAATGTCGTCAGTGTGCAAATACGTGAACATTATATTAAGATTTATGATTGCCAAATCGTACATGATTTGCATAGGGAAATAAATAGGTACGTAATCAGTTAACTGTTACTTTGCTACATATTTACAGAATCCGATTCTATAAGTGCATGTGTGTGAGCGTCAAACAAAAGCCCAGAGATAACAAAGTACAGATTGGTTTCTTATCATCACGGGCCACTAAAATCAAATCGAAGACGCAGTTATTGGCTGACTGCATTGATTATGCACTCATCAGTTGCATTTTATAATGTATATATATATATAATTATTTATAGAATTCACAAATCATATAATGAGATGCACTTAGATCTCGTGTACTCCACTAAAGTCAAGGGAATCGTTAAAATTGCACACTTTATAGATGACAGATTGTATTTTATGTAAGCGGAAAGCGTTTGTTCGATTTGAGACAATTTTATTTAGTTACAATACTTAACTTAACTATAATCAATTTGATTGGAGAGGTATTATAAAGCCTTTAACTATGGCATCTCGGACTTATTTAAAGGTCTTAGAAGCAGAAATATAGTTTTCTTGACAAATTATATACCTTCCCTTATATACAGTAGAACAAAGGAATCAAGGTAGATCATGTGTGCTTAACTGAAGAGAAGTATCAGTATCTTTCAGTCAATGTACACTGTAAGATAGGAAGGGTATAAAACGCAGATGCGAGGAAGTACAAAAGAGAACCTGCAGAGTAATCTTGGCATCTGGCAGCAATGGCCGAAGATTAAAGGACCCAATGGTCGGTGTAAGAATAAAGGAGAGCACTTGCAATGCCTAGCTAATAGCAGGGCGTAGACTACCCGGCAGCAGTCTGCCAATCATCCAGTTACAAAGCCGCTTCCTGTGTTTAACTACAAACTGGTTAAGTCTGCAGCAGAGAGGCAGAACTTTCACGTCACGGAAAGCAACCGCAATCGATCTTATATCGAAAAGGCGTCAAGTTCAGAGCAGAGCTACAAACAATAAAGAATCATTAAGAATTCTAATTATTTGCATCTTATAACTAGGAAAGCGGAAATGTAAGTGGGAGAGTCCTATTGCAACTGGATGATACGCAGAAAACCCAATTGCATTAACTGTTCTTGGTCAGCATCAACTTACCCATTACTTGAACACGGCAAATGGCGCAAATGTCGCATTCCACGTCCCAGCTCCACATTGCCACGGCATTCCATTTCTTCAGCGTAAACATTTTCTCCGGTTTGCTATCGTCTGTCGGCCTGTTGTCCACTGAGTTTTCTCCATCGTCGGCCATCGTTTGTAAATGTAAATGCAATTTCAATTCAATTATTGTTTAAGCTATGTTTTGTTTACGATATGTGAATGCTGACTGCTTCTTCTTCGTCCAAGAAACAGCTGACTATGACTGGCCAACCGCCAATTCCACAATATCCACAGCACATGCACCCTGTGCAGTTGTGGATTTCGTTTTGTTATATGTAAAATTTGTGTCACCCTGTGTTGGGATTAATGGCGCGCTATTTAAATGTTCAATTGAGTTTAAGGTCTGAAGTGAAGACAATGCAATTGTATTTTGATTGATTTTAACCACACTGTAAACATTTCGGAATACAGCAACCGCAACTATAAATATATATTACAGTTACTGTAAGCATACTTACTAAATCGAGGTCATTCTGTACTCAAGTTTCAAACTTTGCAGCTTCGTTTCGCTTCGATTGCACGGTGAAGCCAATAAAAATGAGGTAGCAGCTGTTGCCAACTCTTGCAACTACATACTCAAATTTTTCAAACGGTTTATGACGGCGAAAAATTGCGAAAATTTACAATTGGCAAGTGATTGTTTGGCTCGCTTGGCCAGTAAAGATTTTTTTTGTACACTTAAACACTTAACGAACGTTTGAAAGTGTGAGTGAGTGGATAGGTGAGTGGTATGTGAGTGTGTGAGTGTGGTCACTTCCTGTAATTACAGTTAACTGTGATGCAATCACAAATCACTTGCATAACGAACTGGCCAAGAATACACAGGCACAACAACATGTTAACTGGTTTTCTTGGCATTTTCTTTTTCATTTTCATTTCGAATTCAATTTTGTTGGTAGCACAAAAGTGTTACGTTGCTTACTTCGAGTGATTTGTGGTTCAGTTACTTTTCACTTTCACTCAAATTGCCCCGCCCCGCCCCGCTCACCATTCCACATTTCCTCTTTCACCTTTTTTCCCACTTTCCCAGTTAAAAAGTAATGTTGCTTTGTTTTTTTTTTTCAGTGTTTCTTTAGCTTATAATTTAAATAAAAACTGATAATCGTACAGCTATAACAATGATACTCGTACAATAAAAGTATAACACATTTGGCTTGAAAACTTCATGCCGAAAATTTTGGCAAGATGTTGTTGTTGTAGAAGTTTTTGATGTTGTTGTTGTTGTTGTCAAGTAGCTAGTTAGTTTTGTCCTCTCACTGGCTACCTGTTCATCTTCTACGTCTCCTACTTCTCCTCCTTCTGCTCTGACTCCTCTCCTCCTTGTGTTTATCACCCGTTCAACGTCCAGCTCAACGTTGCTGCGTGGATGCAACAAAGATCCTCTGTTAATGTCTTTGTGCTCTCCCTTCTTCCTTCTGCTTCTTCTTCGTATGATTGTTGTTATATTTGCAGTTGTTTTTCTTCTTCTTCTTCTTCTTCTTGTTCCTTGTTCGTATTCTCCTTGTGCTCGCGTTCTATGCTAACGCCCCCTAATCCTTAGTAATGGTGTTGATGGTGGCTGTGATGGTAATCGTGATGATCGTCATGATGATGCTCATGGTGTTTGAAGATTGGAACCTCCACATGATATTTCTGGGGCACGGGAATCTCCTTATGAATGGGCACCTTAACCTCTGTGTAGACGGGAATTGGCTTCTCAATGGGCACCTTAACCTCATATGGAACCGGCTTCTCAACTGTGTAGGGTACCTTCTTTTCGACAGTGTAGGGCTGTGGCACGGGCACCTTGACATGGACTGGATATGGTTTCTCAACCTCAACCTTGTAGGGCTTATCGACGGGCACCTTAACTTCATAGGGCACCTTCTTTTCGACAATAACCTTGTATGGTTTTTCAACCTCAACGTCATAGGGTTTCTCGACCTCAACGGGATAGGGCTTCTCAACCTCATATTTGACTTCATAGGGCACCTTCTTGATGACTTCATAGGGCTTGGGCACTGGCACTTCCACTTTCACCTCATGTGGCACCTTCTTGATAACTTCATAGGGCTGTGGCACCGGAACCTTCACCTCATATGGGATTTTCTTGATGACCTCATATGGTTCGGGCACTGGCACCTTCACTTCGTATGGCTTATCAACGGGATATTTCACCTCATATGGTACTTTCTTCTCAACAATGTAGGGCTTAGGCACATGAACGGGAACCTTAACGTATTCCTTAACATGCACCGGATATTTCTTCTCTACAATGTATGGCTGTGGTACGTCCACTTTAACTTCATAGGGAATCTGAGCAGATAAGTAGAGTGAATGATTAATAGAATCAAATTCAATATGCGATATATTCGTTAATATATTTTAAAAGATGCTCACCTTCTTTTCAACCGTGTAGGGTACATGCTTTGTCACTGTGTAGGGAACTGGCACTTTCTTCTCAATAGTCACTGTCTTGATGTGCTCATGATGATGATGGGAGTGATAATCACCCAGATGCAAGCCACGCTTCTCCACAGTCTTGCTATCCTCGGCTGGGGCAGCGGCCTTCTCATCGATGGCCGCACAATGGACCATTGCCAAGCACACGGCGAGACAAGGGATTACGAACTGCAAAAAGGATAACGAGAATTCCATTCTTAGCATATCGATTCAAATGCACTCCACATCCAGATCACATCATCACTTATCAAATGCACAACACAATACACATGAATTGCAGATTTATCGATTTTTTTTTTTTTATTGTTTACCATTCGCATTGTTGAGCTGTTGCTTTGACGTCTCACAGGGAAAACAATTACTCCACAATAAACTGTGTTATACCAATAACGAGATCCAAGCTGGTACTGATTCGTTGACTCGCTGCACTCGGCTTTTATACACCAAAAAATTGGTCTATCGCAACGCAATTCACCAACTCGCCCCTCCCAACTCAGCGCCTCTCTCTCTCAATCTCTTACACCAAAACAATCTGACGCGGACTGCGACTGCGCAGCTGGCATATTCGCAACTTGTTGTTGCTTTCGCTGTTGCTGTTACAGTGTTGTTATTGCTTTTTCTTATGCTGTTGTTATTGTTGTGGATATGGCTTAGTAATGAAATGTTGAGGAACACTGTTATATGAGCAACTCGTTTCTCATTTCAACGTCAGCGTCGCAACGGGATCTGAATGTGTATGGAGTTGGGGCAACATTGCAGGAGCACATGCATGAGGTATGTGTCCAACAATTACAACAAGGTAATCGGGTCGTTATCCTACAAACAATAGCTAGGAAATTGTTATAGAGACCCACATTTCCATATGCAGAGTATGCTTTGATTTTCTTATGATAAACAATTGTCGCTTTACATAATAAGCTATAAGCCAGACATTGACATCTCGGCAACAAAGCACTGATTCCGTTTTGAGCATGCTACCTGTAAATGAAGATATGATATGATATATATGACAGATTATGTAAATTAAAGGTGATTGCATTTGTGATATTGACTCTGCGGCACAGTTGTAAACAAAATGTGTGTGGTAAGCGGCAAAAACAATAGGAAGGTTAAACCCAATGAGCGCGTTGCCTTTTACATACATAGTATGTATGTATGACTAAATGGCAGTCTCATGTTGCAGACGGATCATAGTATCATATTTGTGCATATCCCATTTTATGGTCTCATCATAGTAAGGCTTTGTTATCGATAACAATATGCGTTTTGTTTGTGCTTAACATAGCATTGAGCTTTACAACTGTCAACTGCGGTTGCTGAATAAAGCCAAAGGTTACGGCACTACAAATAGCAGAAAGCACAATAGAAAGATACAATGTACATGCAAACGTACAAATGTATTAATGTATGTGTGCATGTATGTGCGTTTGCGTGTAGTTTTTGTTGTCTTGTAGTACATCCCCCCAAAGCAACGTTTTTGCTGCCACATTTCACTCAAATTGGCCAAAAATTTCGACTTGAGTCGTTGTGGCATGATCATGATTACAGCCTGTAGGAGCTAAAAGCGTGACTGTATATATGTACATATGTACATACATATTTGCACACATACATACATATGCGTGATTTGTCTGATGTCTGTGCTTGCGCTTTGTGCAATCATAGTCATTAAAATTGAATACTTACCAACAGTTGGTAACCGTTGCTACTTAGTGTGCGTTTAAAACTAAAACAAAAATCCAAATTAAACATACATGCATACATACATAAATACATAAATTCGCATTCACATTCACATATGTATGTATGTACATATGCACACACTCTCCGTCAGGCATGTGCCATTAGCAATGCATTAAACAACAATAATAAATATAACAATTTCTCATACAACTTCGTGAAGTTTTGAAAAGCCGCCACAGACGCGGAAGACAGACGAACGGTAACTGGGTACGGGGTGGACGGGAAGTGTACGAAACAACATCAGCTACTAAACATTTACATGCCTATTCTATTTCATAATCAAGCCGAACACTGAATTTCGCGCACTAATTGCCCATTATTGCGCTTGCAATTTACAATTAGAGCTACTAATGCGATATTACAATTCTTGGTGCCACAGTCAATTACAATGCAATAACTTATAAACAGTTAACAAGCTGCTTTGAACTACTAACACTCTGATGTACATACATCAGCATATACTTATCTACTCGAGCTTTGGTCAATGACCTTCGTACAAGTTGCGGGTCTCTGTAAAAGGTTGTTGAGGCAAGCCCTCTATCTCATTGGAAAAGTCATCATTAGATGGTAAAGGAACCATGTTGTTCAATATTAACCCTGACCCAGTAATTAGTTTTCTCATTTTGCAGTAATAATCCATTAATAGCTGTAATTGCATTTGGTAAAGAGATTGTCTAGCCCTTTAGTTTGAATGAACCTCACGTGGAAGCCGTTTTCGAGTGTTTCTTTTAGTATCAGTAAATCAGTCGTAAACCGACTTAAAGTTCAACCCGCAAGTCAATCAACGAGATTGTGTAATATCTTTTTGACGAGTCCTTGAAATTGAGACAAAACAGGTAGGTATTTACATAATTTTAGTTTATGATAAATATTTTATTATAATCTGCAATCGAAATTGACATTTAAATGAAATCGCTCAGTGATTTTTACAACTACATTTTTTACTAAAAACATTTAAACAACTTTCTTATATTATATCATAATAACGTTAATTATATACTATATTTAAACATATATTGATTTAATTTCGTTACTTTACAGTTTAAATTGCTTCGCGCCATAACAGTCATACGTTAGCCATGCAAAGTGTGACCAGTTTGTTAAAACGCTCTGTGCAACCCTGTTAAATTGTGATTTTACAACACCTACAGTCCAAGCGCTGCCGTTTATAGCTGTCAGTTTTTATACGCAAGTCATTTTGGCATCAAAGTCATTCCGGCATTTGGAAATTTGTTTGTTGTTAATTTCAGAGGCGAAGAACAGTAAGCATTCTATAATAAATGGTAATAAGTATTATACTATATCTTTGTAATTACAGGAATATACAATTATGTTTATGACACGCTCCGAATACGATCGAGGTGTAAACACCTTCTCACCCGAGGGTCGTCTTTTCCAGGTGGAGTATGCCATTGAGGCCATTAAGTTGGGCTCCACTGCCATCGGCATTTGCACAAATGATAGTAAGCATTAATAGTTATCAATATGAATTGAACTATAATTATTTAAACCCCCCTTGTACAGGCGTTGTTCTGGCCGTGGAAAAGCGCATCACTTCGCCGATGATGGTGCCAAAGACTGTGGAGAAGATTGTAAAAGTGGATGAGCATATTGGTTGCGCCACTTCTGGTCTAATGGCCGATGCACGCACATTGATTGAGCGTGCTCGTGTTGAGTGCCAGAATCACTGGTTCGTCTACAATGAGACCATGACCGTTGAGTCTTGCGCCCAAGCCGTATCCACATTGGCCATACAGTTTGGTGATAGTGGCGATAGTGATGGCGCTTCGGCCATGAGTCGTCCCTTTGGTGTGGCTATACTCTTTGCCGGCTTCGAGAGTGGCAAACCCCAGCTGTGGCACATGGATCCCTCCGGCACTTACATACGCTACAGCGCCAAGGCAATTGGCTCTGGCAGCGAGGGTGCCCAACAGAACTTGCAGGACAAATACACGCCCGAGATGAAGGTAAAGGATGCCATTGATTTGTGCTTAAACACACTCAAACAGGTCATGGAGGAGAAGCTGAACGAGACTAATGTGGAGCTAATGACCATGACCATGGAGAAGAAAGAGTTCACCATGCTCACCGAGGAAGAGGTGAAGAAATTGATTGAGGATTTGGCGTAAACTTAATACAATGGCATTTTTCTAAACACATTTGATTAAAAGTATATGTGAATAAATGGATTATAAATCGATCTACTTAGAAATTACAAATTACCCATTGTTTTAATTCATGTAAATATAAGTTAAACTAAAACTCTCAATTTGTTTATATACAGTTGACTTTATTTATACTGATTTCGCTTATTTTGTGTGCATATTTCACTGAAAACATTACATCGAGTCCCCCCGTTGACCCGGTGACCCCTACAATGTGTGTGTGTATACTTATTACATGAACTGTTGAGCAAATCAAACAGCTTGGATTAACTTGGTTAATCGCATTTTAAAGGCAAATCATAAAGAATTCTCACTACAATTATTCTTCTCTTTTTCTTTTCTTACGACCTCTTTCCACTACTAAGTTTATGTACATTTTTCGCCATTTTTGCGCATTTGTTGCTTTTACAATTCTCCAACAAAGTTATATTCTTAATTAAGGTATTACAAACGCAGAAATATGTATATAAACTTTGTAGTGGAAAGTGTATATTATTCGATGCACAGACTTGATTTTAGATTTTTGTTTTCTTATATTTTTTTGCTTCTTTTCCTTTCAAATTGTGTAATAAGTGTATAAAAATTTACCTAGAACCAAAAGATCGTAATGCAAATTAAGGCGCATATGCATAAATTTAAATATAAATGTAAATATATATATATTACATATATAAATATATATAAGATAAGTATATGGATATGGATACATAGGATAGGCTGAGTATAAAAGGATCTATATGGATGCGGTTAGCGGGAGAAGGGGGGAAGACAAAGACAAATACCAAAAAAATGAACAAAATTGAATATTCCTATATCAATAAGATTATATATCTATATATATATGTATATATATATACATATATATTGTATAGAGCATTCACAATCGTTTACATCACACCTAAGTTTGATGTTCGCCGCCACTTGGACTGCTGGTGTTGTTGGTATTATTGGTGTTGTTGTTATTGGTGTTGCTGTTGTTGTTGCTGCTGCTGCTGGCGCCGCTGTTGCTATTGTTGTTGCGCAACATGAGCCGCGAGAGACTTGTATTTGGCTCGCTGAGCGAGTAGATTTCTGGCTCAAAGACCGGCGGACACTCCATGTTGGGATAGTCCGGTGTGGCGGCTTTTGAGTCTACAGAATTGGTGTTGGATACTTTTGGTGTTGCTGTTGTTTCATGTGCAGCATCCTCTCTGACAGCAGCACCTGGTGTCGCTGGTGCAGCTGTTGTTGCTGCTGGTGATGTTGCTGCTGTTGCAGCTGTTGGTGGTGGCGGTGCTGGCGGCAATGGAGGCTGCAGCGATTCGGATGCACAGAGATTGGTGTTGGCAATGGCAGCGCCACGATAGCTGCGCTGACTATGCTGTGTGGGAAATATAACCTGGGAGAAGATCTCCTGATCACATTCCGCCTCCAGATCAACGTTGCTTGGCAACTGATGTTGCAACTGCTGCTGCAGCTGCTGCTGCTGTTGCTGTTGCTGCTGTTGTTGATGATGATGATGATGATGATGGCCGTACAGCGTGCGATGCAACAGTGGGGAGCCCAGGAAGCGATTCTCCTTCGAGGGACGCGTTGGTGTTGCAGTGGAACCCGACGGCGATGATATGGATAGCTTGGAAGAGACGGGTGCAGACATCTTACGCTGTGCATCGTATATGGTGCCCACAACTCTATCGCGCAGATCCTGATTGTAAGTTTGGCTTTTCTTAATGTTGCTGCTGCTGCCACCGCCGCCGCCGCCGCCACCACTGCTGCTGCTGCTGTTGCCCATGTTACCCATGTTGCCCATTTTGCTGGCATCGAGCGCATGATTGGACTTGGACTTCTTGTTCAATGGCAGCGTCATTGTCATTGGTGTAAAGGGAAACCTGCGATCGCTGCTGCTGCTTGAGGATTTACTCTTGCTCTTCTTGTTGCTGCTGCTGCTGCTCGAGACGCTGCTGGAGTCGCCAGTATCATGGCTCTGCTTCTTGCTGCCCTTGTGCAGGAAACTGGGCAAGTGCTGTGATCTTAGAAAGAAATTGGAGCGTGTGCTCTGTTGCTGCTGCAACTGCTGCTGTTGCTGCTTCTCCTGCTGCTGCTTCTCCAGCTGCTGCTGATGCTGTTGCTGGAGTTGGTATTGGTGCTGCATTTGCACCTGTTTCTCATACTCATTGCAGCTGGATTGCCTGGAGACGCTGGCACTGCTGTTGTGATTGCTGCTGCTGCTCGGTTCATCGCCAAAGATGAGCTCATAGCCAAAGTCACGCAGCTTTTGTCCCTCCATGGTGCGTGTGCGCTTGATGCTCTCATCATCCGGCTTGAAACTGAACTCATAGTCCGGGGTCTTTGGCAAACTGAGGCTTTGTATCTTGGCCGGCTTCTCGCCATTCCCATTTGCCGCTGACTTTGCAGCCGTCATCGCCGTCGTTGCTGTTGTTGTTGCTGATGCAGTTGCTCCCCCCTGAAGATGTTTGTTGACTGGCATTGGAGTCGGTTCGCATGTGTTGTCGATTCTGCTTCTCGATGCCCAGATGTACACGATTGTTGTACATCTCCTGGGACTCCTCTAGCTGTTTGCGCAGCATCAGATCCTTAAGCGTCATATAACCTTGTATATTGTTGGGCTGATGATGCGAATCCAAGGTGCCATCTCCTCCTCCCTTCTTGGTCATAAACGATGACTTTGTGTGCGAGTGATGATACTCAAAGACCTCCAGATTGGGATTGGAGGCATGCAAATAATGATACGGCACCTTCTTCAAGCTCGACTTACTGCTGGGACTTTGACTCTGACTGGGACTCTGGCTCTGGCTGGGACTGGGACTATTGCTCTCCTCAAAGCTCTGATGTTGCATCGAGCTGAGCGTCGGCGCCGGAGAATTGGGTGGACCCAGACTGGCGGATGCAGTGCTCATCACAGAGCTGCGACTGGAGCTGCGTGACAATTTGCGTGGCAATGTTGCTGCTGGCTGCTCCTGGACACCGGTTGCTCCTCCTGCAGCTGTCAGTTTATGTGCGCTTGCATGCGACAGAGTTGGTGTGGGTGTCGGTGGCTGGGCGGGATCATGATAGCCAGGTGTATTGGCTCCAATCTGAATGCCACAACTGCCGCCGGGCACCTTGCGAAACGTTTGAAAGTTCGCCGTTGGCACGGGAATATCGCTGGAGTTCGATTTGGCGGCATTGCTCTTGAATGTGCCCATGGTGAACTTGCGCAGGGAGTCAAAGTAACCACGATCATGCTTCATGCTGTTGTTATTGCTCAAGCTGCTTGTGGGTGTGGCATTGCCGCTGGCCGCCAGCGTGGCGATCACATCTTTCGATGCTTGTGGCGATGGCGTGCAGAGATTTGTGTTGATCAGCGCATCGTTCTCCTCCTCGCCGGAACTCTCGTTCTCCGAGTACAGATCCTTGCTGCTGCACGCATCGCTACTCACTGCTGGCAATTTGAGCGAGGCGATCCTTAGAAACTCCACCCATTGATTGAGTGCATCCAGCGATTCGGCGGCAAAGTAGAAACTCTTGGCCGTATGATAAACCTTAAAGGCATGCG
This sequence comes from Drosophila funebris, assembly GCA_018901825.1. Taxonomy (NCBI): domain Eukaryota; kingdom Metazoa; phylum Arthropoda; class Insecta; order Diptera; family Drosophilidae; genus Drosophila; species Drosophila funebris. Next base: position 1,907,042 of record JAEIFK010000682.1, read on the forward strand.
GCTTCGAATGCACCTCCTTGGCCAGCGAAACTGTGAAGCCGGGCAGAAAGATGACCAGACTGGCGCTGCTGCTTTGCTTGCTCCGGAAACCATAAAGGATTGTGTCCAGCATCACAAAATAGATGCGTGCCCAATACGTGACGCCCCGCAGATTCTTTGTGCGCCTGTAGAGATGTCCCTGAATGTCGCCGGTGCCAAGGAGCTTGAGGTTCGTATTCCTTCGCTTGGCCATCAAACTGTGCTTCTTCTTCAGCGTCAATGTGCGCGTCTTGCTGGGCGTGAGCAGCTCACTGATCTCTTGGTGCTCCACAGCTGTTGCGACAGTTGTTGCGGCCACAATTGTGGTTGCCACAGCCGACTGCTGCATGCTTGCTGGCTTAGGAGGCGGTGGCGGAACAATGGGAGGCGTTAACTCACGCTGCTTGCGGGGCCGCGGAGGCGGCGCTGGCGGAGTGACAATGAGAAACTCCTTGCGCGGCTCAATGGCAGGTGGCGGCGTATCCGATTCCTCCTCGCCGGAATTGTCGTAGGCCGGCGTGCTGTGACTCTTGTCGAGGCGTCCGCGTCGATTCTGTTGCAGTAGCTGCTGCTGCTGTTGGATGAGGGACGCATTGATGGCCTCCGCCAGCGGCGGCGTCTCACGCGTGGCCAATTCAATGGCCTGCAGTAGCTCAGCGCTGGATTCGCTAGCACAGCTGCGCAACGTTTCCAGGGCATCCTCGTCACCCTCGTCGGCAAAGGGTATCGGCTCAAAGGTCTCCAGTATGGTGTTCTCCACATTGCACGTAAACTTCTCGTTCTTCACCACATAATCCTCCACCTTCATGTTGGCATCGAAGCGCACCACTTTGCTAACACCGGGCTTATAACGATCCAGCATCTGTAGCTGCTGTTGCGACTCCAATCCCGCATCGGTGAGCTGCTTCAGCTTGCGTGCCTCATTGATCAGCCTCTTCGCTGTATCCGCACTCTCGCTGGCCGCCAAGCCAATGCATGTGGTCGGCCTGGGCGCAATCTCTAGTCCATAGCCAAAGGAGATGGACTTGTCGCGTATGCTGGGTGAGCCGGGATCACAGATAGCGGCACCGCCACCTGGTTTACGCTCATGCCACGATGGTATAACCAGATGCGGATGCTTCAGACTGAGAAACTCATCGCCACAAATTGTATTGCGTCGCTGGAGCAGCGCACGTGGCTTGGGATAATACAAACGCATCTCACGACTTGCAGATTTCGGATCTGTTGGTGTGGGTATATCCGAATCCGAGTCCGAATCTGACGGTACATGCGCCTGCACTGGTTCTCGCTCCTGCGTCAGTTCCTGCACCTTTTCCCCCTTGTTGTCCTCGTTTAACTGTGTTTTTGTCGCCGTCTCGAGTGTTAGGAAAGCGGGACGCGGACTTGGGCTGGGCAGGTTATCCGCCCACCGATTGGTCATGTTCCGTTTCTTACTTGGCAATCGATACGGTTGCATATAGATTTGGCCATACATTTTGGTGTGCTTTGGCCGCTTCTTCACTGTCAACACCACATCGGGCAGCGCCTCGCGCAGATGATGCAGCACCGTCTTATGCTGCCAGCCGACGACAGTCTGATAGTTGATCTGTACGATTTCATCGCCATCCTCGATCTTGCCAGAATTGTGAGCCGGTGAATTGTATTTGATATCCGTGACGCGATGAATGCCATTGTAACTGGACTCAATGTTGAAGCCCAAATCCGATTCACGCTTCTTGAGTGTCACCAGATTCAAGGACGCCGGCTGAAGCACCATGGGATCCGATATGTCCTGTATTATGAAATTCGCCAGCCTCTCCAAACGTTCCGCCGTCGCCTTGATTTGTGCCACAGGACGCTCGGCAAAGCGATCCCTATGGGCAATCGTCGCCAGCTCCAATCCACAGCGCAGCACATTGCCACAATATTCACGGTACATGTCCTGGTTACAAAACGGCGATCGCTCTAGATTTCCAATCAGCGGTTTCATTGTCGCAATAGTGCGCGTAATATCGTGCAGCGTCCTTGTGTCGATCTTTGTGCTGTCCGCATGATTCTTGGCAAGCTCCCGGTGTAGATTCCGTGCTGCAGTGCCCACATGCAGAGCCATAAACTGTAGATTATCATTCTTCAGGTGATAGTGCTGAAATTTACAATTGTTAGCAAAGTATATCTATGTACAGTGGGGCAAAAGCAATGATCTAGCGGAATGCGAAAGCTTAATGATATTTCCTTTTAAAATTTTTATTTTAAATTAAAAGTGATTTTTGCTAGAACAGAGTTTCGTCACACTGTACACTGTAGATGACACTTACAAAGTTACGCAGATTCTCAACAGCCTCAAGGACAATTTCCTGATGGCCAATCGCCTGCATACCCAAATTTTCCAACTCATATGGCCGTATATTGAGCAGGGCTCGTCCACCGATTTCATGTTTTGAAAATTCGTACAAATAGCGTTCCATGGACTCGTCGAGACCTTTGCAATTGGTAAAATATATAATTAATTATATGCATTTATTGCACTTGAAAGTAGCTTGTGAAAGGAATGTTGTTGTTGCCATTGCTGTTGTTGTTGTTGGGTGGCTGCTGTTGCTGCTGCTGCTGCACTTTTCCTTGACCTGTTAAGAGCACTTTAATTTGTTACCTCTGATCCAGTCTGTTACTTGGTCGGGCGTCCATTCTGCTATGTTTATATAGGCCATACTAATTTAAAGAAACACCAACTAAGCACGCATCTACTCCATTTTAATTTGAACACAACATAAACAATTGATTAAAATAAAAAGAGTTTTTGTTCAGACGAGGGCTGGCAACAACTAACTTATCTCATATTGCTCATTTTTAGCTCGCGAACAAAATGAGTCATTTTATCCATTTGTTGAGTGGCTCATGAGCGATACAATCAGTTCGTCTACCCAGTCGTTCATGAACAGAGGAGTAACAGGTTAATTTATTGAGTTCTTAAGCTAACTCGTAATCTATTAATAATAATCTATGATGTTATTATTTCAAGATAAAACGACATTGGAAGTTAAACTAAAATTTTAAATTTACTCGTTTTCCACATATACTATTTTTAATACAAATTTCGTTAGAGTCCAAAATACATTTTGGAATATAAAAAAAAAAAGTTATGCTAGCAATTCAATTTGTCTTCGTCTTTTTACAGGACCTTAGCAGGGTAATATAAATTCTGTTAAATGCTAACAGACAAGCAACAGTTTCGTTCCCAAATCATTGAGCAAGTTCCGTTGCGCACCAAAAATTATCTGAGTTTAGTTGCTCACTGATAGTAACCTGTTCCTTTGAACTTGTTCTTATCGCAACAAAACAACTCTACAAAACAGCTGAGTTGTTGTTACAGAGACTGAGATTTTACTTTCGCTACAAGCCCCGTAATCCAATAAAAATGCTTTTTATTTATTAATGATGTATATTTATTTAACCTATTAACATAAATTACCTACATTTTGTAGCGATTATTTATTTATCCTAGTATTTATACAAAAAACATCGCTGTCGCGCACGTTTTTAGACGCTGCCTTCGTATATTATGTACTATATATTTTAGTCATTAGCGGAGAGAGAGGCACGTCAGAATAATCACCGCGTGGTTGGTTCATTTTAGCACATTGCAGTTGCAACAGCACAATAAACTGGGAAAATATGTCTGTAACCCAGACAAAACAAATTAAGTTTTATAATCCAGCGAGTTCCGCAAGTTCCGACAGGTAACATACATTTCAAATGGTGATAATAGTGAAGCGTTAAAATCCATCTAAAGCTCATTCATCACTAAAGAGCCTAAAAAGGTTGAGCACGCAATAGAAATACATACATACACATGTACATATCTAATCACATACATGCAGATACACACATGCATGTTTACATAAATATATACAAACATACATAATTAAGTATGTGATATAGCGTAGTTCTGTTGGATATATAATATATTTATCGATATGTGTATGTACATGTAATTCATGTACAATACATAAATATATTGAAACATATGACAATTTAATTTTCGCTACTAAAATTCGATGTCAACGTCGCAATGCTGCAACAGAATACAAAAAAACGTTCTTTTCGTACACAAACACAGTTATAACCCAACGAAGTAGCAGAAACATAATAACAAAAAGTGGCTGCTCTACCTTTCGGCTGTACCTTCGCCTTCGTCGTCGACGTCGACGTCGTCAGTTGCTTTTAACCTTAGCTCTGCCAATCGAAAGTCACTGAAATAGACAGCAAGCGATTGCGATTTCTTCACACATTTTAGTCATTCTCCAACGAGGCTGCAGCACGTTGGTTTTATTTTGACCGGTGCCGGTATACGTATACATATAGCATATGTTTTTTGATATCGAACAAAGATTTTACAACGCAATAACATCAATTAAATCTGCAAGCACGCTACTAAGTAGCACCGACTACATCGCATCACATGCAAAAGCCTTTCGGTTGTTCGTTGGCCACATTGTGCATAAATATTTGTGCGGGAGTGTGCTTTGTGTTTCTCCCTGAACCTGTGTGAGTGCATGCGTTCGTGTGTGAGAGTGTGTGTGCGAGTGATTGACCTATTTCGTTGAGTTCTCAACGCATACAAAGACGTCGAATTTTTTTTGGCATTGCTTATTAGTTAAAATGAGCAGCATCACGTTTTTATGCAGCAAGACGAACAGCAACAACAATAACAACAAAGATGTGCCGACAAAGGGAAAATCAGCCACAACTTCTTCAGTATTTCCAACAGCCGCATTACTAACAACAACAACAGCAACGCTTCAGCAACAACAACTGCATCCATCACTGCCACCACCACAAGCACGGCTAGAGCTACTTCACAACAAATTGAAGAAGTTTAACGTTGCAGCAAAAACCAACGGTCACAGTCACATGTAAATCATTGCATTTTTATTCATATTTTATTTAAAAGACACATACATACATACATGCCTAAATCGCGATGTATGTGTGTATTAAACATTTTTGATTTTGTTGTATCATCTGTTATTGTTTTTGCATTTAATTTCGGCTGTCAGACAATCGCTTACATACATACGTTTGCTGTGTACATAAATGTGTATACATATGTAGATGTATGTATATCTCTGATATACTATATATATTTATATATGTGTATATGTACGTGTCTCTGTATGTGCATATACAAGCTCTAATTGTTTTGTTGTTGTTACTTCCAGTATTTATTTCTCTGTTTAATTAACGTTCTTTTTTAATATCGTTTATCGTGCCACTGCGTCGACTATCAGTCGCTGTCGGGTTGGCATCGCAAATAAAAGCAGAGACAGCGTCATCAAATGCTGCTTCTGCTGCCGCTGCTGATGATTTTGTTATTTCTGTGTCTCTTTCAATATGGCTGCGATCAAGCCACGTCTGCACCCAAAGATGGTTATCTTTCCCTTCTCACCGCTACAATTACACCACAATTTGCACAGACAGTTTTTTTCTCTCTTTTTTCACACTCTCTTACTGTATTTGTGTCCTGTGAGCCTACCAACCTGTTGGTCGTAACACGTGGCAGCAGCATATTGCTTTCCCTACATTCTACATATTTCTCACTGTTCAATGCGAACACAAGGGATTTTCATAGCCACATACTCAAATTAGGCACATGTGCATGTATGTATGTACATCAGTCTGTAGTTCAACTATAAATAACAGAAGAATTCTCCGCAGTAACAGCAGCAGCGTCATTAGGCGAACAAAAAAAATGCGAATATTCATAGCATAAATTACTCTGAAATACTTACAAATACGTACATATGTACATATATGTCTGGCCACCCACAAAGAGTGCAAGGAACGACATATGCTAGTAGAGATACATATGTACATATAAGATATATGTATGTATGAATGTAATGCAACTGGCACAGCTTGCGTTGTGGCGTCGAATTGTCTGACAGAAGGCTACACACGCACACGAGCATACATAAGTGTATATGCATATGTGTGAAGGAAGATACGTTGTCTTAATGTCGATAGACGTGTTAAGGAGGATATGCTGTTAATATTGTTGTGTTAATGTCGTTATAAAAAAAAAATAATCCTTACGACTGTAATTGAAATATGTTGTACAATATATAAATAAGTAAATAAGTGTATATACAAATATGAACATGCACTCATTTATTTAGACGGATGCGATAAAATTTTGGGGAAATTATACGTTGTTATTAACTTTGGGGCATATTTGCAATGTGTGCATGAATCATTGTTTCTCACACATAGAAATGCATATGTATTTTAGAAGCACAGACAAATGTATATGTGTATAGTTAGCCTGTCTAGCCTCTTTTTTTATTGAAAATAAATAAATATGTAAATAAATTCGGTATCGCATCATAAATCTGTTTAAAAGATCTGAGGCCCCTTGCATTTTATTTGAGATACTGAAATAACACTACAATTCTGGGAATCAAATGTCTGCCAAATAGATTCAATTGGAGGTGGGGAATAAAATTTGGTTTATTTGATTTTTGTTATGAATATGCAAACAAAGAATTATTCAAAATAGCTTACATAAATAAAACTGATCGTAAATGTTCGATGTATCCGATTTCGTAAATGTTAAAACTGTATTAACTCTTAAGGCATATGAAGAACAGGCGGAAATCAAAGTGAAATCAAGAAAGTATCAAAAAGTATTAATTAATAGTATTAAAATGCTAAAAATTTCTGACATTGGCAATGTGTAGTATCTTATGCTAATGTATTTATACAAGCTGAGGTAACAGGGCATTCTGTCATTTCATTTAATGCACCACACTCTCTCTATTTCTCTCTCACTCTCTCATTTCTTTATATACTCACTCATAGCCGGCATTTCGTTGATAATTTTCTGCAAACGTATGAATATGACAGTTATATATATATATAACATACATATATATGTATGGTCTGAGTTGCTTAAGTCGCGTGCCAACAAATCTTATCTCGATTTTACGTGGGAACGCCGCATTAATTTTATTACTTGTATTTATAATACATGATATAATTGTCTCAAATGAACATTTCATGTACTAGTAATTGTATTGAGATTTCCGATTTATAATCTACTTTAACTTTGATTTGTTATTAATTTGTCAACTTTACAGCGACGATCGCTCCGATGTGACGGAACCGCTCTACGTTGATCCCTTTGGGGAGCAGAGCATTGGAGCTGCAGGCAGCGAGCTGAACTGTTGTCCGGCCTCGCCCACAACGGTGCCAGCGAAGTCGGCTATCGAGTCGCCTGTGCGACGTTCGGGACGGCGTCAACGTACCACATCAATTGGCAACCAGACGACCACTGCTAATCCGTCCGAATGCATAATAAGGTCAAATAATCGTACCATTTATACGGCAGGACGCCCTCCGTGGTATAATTGTGCTGGCCAACAGGTGGAACCTTTTGTCATAGGTGCGTTGCGTACCCTTTGTTGTTGTTGTTGGGGGAAATGCTTATAGATAGTTTTCCCTTCAGGCATTTGTGGTGGCAGCGCGTCCGGAAAGACGACTGTGGCCGAGAAGATCATAGAGAGTCTAGACGTGCCTTGGGTGACTCTACTGTCCATGGATTGCTTTTATAAGGTGTGTGCGCTCAGTAATCGCCCATGAAACAAACTACAAATCAAGGAACGTTCCATACCTCTTTCTCAGATTCTCAATGAAAAGCAACATGAGCAGGCAATCATCAATGAATATAACTTTGATCATCCGGATGCATTTGACATCGACTTGCTGATCGATGTACTGACCAAGCTGAAGGAGGGCCGTAAGGTTGAAGTTCCAGTGTACAATTTTGTGACACATGGCCGCGAAAGTCAAACGGTAAGTAGGTGGAACACAGCTTCTAATTCGAATACGATATTATTATTATTCTTTCTTGTAGAAAACTATGTACGGCGCCAATGTCATCATATTTGAAGGCATACTTACTTTTCACAGTCCCGAGGTGCTGAATCTTCTGGATATGAAAATATTCGTAGACACAGATCCGGACATTCGTCTGGCAAGAAGGCTCAAACGGTAAAGATGATCCATACATCTATTTGCCAGCAATAAACTCATTTATATTCTATGCGCCTGTACAGTGATATCTCACAACGTGGTCGCGACTTAAAAGGAGTACTGAAGCAATATCTTAACATGGTGAAACCCTCTTATGCTAACTATATAGCACCCACAATGGCACATGCAGATATTATAGTCCCACGAGGCGGGGAGAACAAGGTAGCCATAGCTCTAATAGTGCAACATGTGCACACACAATTGCAATTGGTAAGAGAGTAGAATTGGTAAAGTAGTTACCACATTTGCTAATCCATCATTTTCATTTGCTTGTTGCAGCGCGGCTTTAAGCTACGCGAAACTTTGGCCAATTCGTATAAGGATCAGCCAATGCCAGATTCACTGCATTTACTTCATCCAACACCGCAGATCAAAGGACTGCACACGTTCATCCGATGCAAGAATACATCGCGAGATGAGTTCATATTCTATTCAAAGCGTCTTATACGATTGGTTATTGAGTATGCGTTAAGTCTCTTCCCCTTCAAGACGACCTGCGTGGAAACGCCACAGGGCGTTCTCTATGAGGGAAAACGCATGGAGTCTCGTAAAATATGCGGTGTGTCTATACTGCGTGCCGGCGAAACCATGGAGCAGGCAGTTTGTGATGTGTGCAAGGACATACGTATCGGCAAGATTCTTATACAAACAAATCTGAAGACTGGCGAACCGGAGCTCTACTATTTGAGGCTGCCCAAAGACATAAAAGACTATAAAGTGATACTGATGGATGCTACCGTTGCCACCGGTGCCGCTGCCATGATGGCCATACGTGTTCTGCTCGATCACGATGTGCCCGAACAGAATATCATTCTTGCATCACTGCTGATGGCCGAGATTGGTGTCCACTCGATAGCCTATGCCTTTCCCAAGGTGAGCTTTAACAACAACAACAATGCAACTTTTAATAACATCTTCATCTTGTTGACAGGTTAAAATTGTTACTTCCGCTTTGGATCCGGAGATAAATAGCAAGTTTTATGTTATACCCGGCATTGGTAACTTTGGCGATCGCTACTTTGGCACTGAGCCCTCTGAAGAATACTAAGGGCCAACAGCAAACCGCAACCCAAGTTTCTTAAATAATATTGCTAGGCTAAAAATGAAATCGTTACTTAAATTATCAATTCAGAAAACATCGCATTGCATTTTATTTGATTGAAAAAAAAAGGAATTTGAGGAAGAACTGCTTCGGTATTCATGGCTTATTTATCGATAGTTTGTGACCTAGACAAATAATGGAAATAACGTCAGTTATGAATATAAAAGTAATCCAAGTGAAACTGCCGGAAACTCGGAATGAGTTCTACAATTGGATAATAACTATATGATTTTGAATTGACTTCGCTAACATATTAAATTATGCATAGAAATTTTGTGATCCAATTTTTTACATAAAATATAATTTAAAAAAAATATAAGTAGATTTTATGCATGGGAATACCATTGATAAACGGTATTAATCATTTTATACTTCTCAACACTGACTGTAAATATTTAAATAAGTGGCAACGCTCCTGCCATTTAAAAAAGTAACGAGTGTGCATTCAAATTATACGTTTATTATTATTTGGCAATTTATGGGTGATATTGTCCATTGTCAATGTCACTGTGCTCCGCCTGGGCGGCCAGGGCCAAACGTTGTGCCTCCTGCTGGGCCCCAATAGCCGCATGTTCTGCTGCGATTCGGTCAAATGCATTCAAGTGTTTTTGGGTTGCATGAATGACAGCGGCACTTCCACGGGGAGCTGCTGGAAGTGGCTGAAATAAAATTGAAATTAAAACTTGCACAACAATTATTGCAACTACTAGAGATGGGCTCATTTGGATCAATTGAATTGTACCATGAACGCACCCATCTCTAAGGTGTACTCACTGCTTGGCCTGGTATGTGGCTGGCGTGTTCTTGCGCAATTCGATTGTAAGCTGCGAAGTGCCGTTGCTTAGCTGCCTTGACGGCTGCGCTGTCTTCCAGCTCGTGACTCAACTGTGGATGGAAACCGTGCTCATCGGCCACATATTGTACGGTACGCACTTGGTTCTTGGGGTCCACATATGAGAAGGCACCGCGTATGACACCTGAGCCATCGGAAACTTCTGTATGCTGACGGTCCACATGACCAGGCGCACGTCCTGCCTGATAACTGAACACATACGGATTGGCAGGTGCATGCGGTTCTGGAGTGCTACTCAAATGCAGATGCGACACGTCCGCCCGACTAACGCCCAATGCACAAACGACCTTGCAACATTAAACCGGAAATGTAGTTGTTATTCTTTGCTCAGTTGTTGTATGTCCCTGACGCTTACCAATATGATAAACTGTTTCATGTTAAGTGTTTCTACGTTGAACTACGATGGGAAACTGAAACCTGTTGCCAATATTTGTCAGTCGCAATAGTTGAAATAACTGAAAAACTGGTCTTGCTTAGAGCTTTAGCTTTTTCAGATTCGCGTTTTATATTGTACGCTGGCAAGTCGAAGCTTTAAAGCAAACTTGTTTGCTTCTTTCCCTTCGAATTCGCAATAAACAAGTCATTTCAACATTAAAATTAAATTTATAATTTGTAATAATGTATGCATCGTTGCTGTACGAATCACAATCTGGAAATTAGTTAAACTCCTGTGAACTTACGTAAATTTATATAGATGTGTAGTATATTAAATTTATTAGCCAATAAAATCGGGGTAAATCCACATAATGCGTTCATTCTATTGTTATTTTCTAAAATTAAAGAAACGGTTCTAAGCGCGAATTTTTGCTTAGCAAAAGTAACCTTTGTGAGCGAGCGAAGGTTCTATTGCTTAACTCTTGTGATGTTTATGGCTGACATACTCCTTCATACATATAAATTCGTTCGCTTTCGCAAGCCCGAAGCAAGCTGAATATAGTTAAGTCCGGCGTTGTCCGTTTTTATGTAAAGCCCTAACAGATCCCATAATGAATATAACTCCTTGATTAGTATAAGTCAAGTTTATTGGGCTTTGTTGAGTAATGTATAAAAATAATTAAAGGAAACAATATAATGTATTTATTTATTCTATTTAATTCTTAATATTATTATTTTGAAATATTTTTAAAGAAGCTTTGATAAGTTTATCTTGAATAAGTAACTACAATTTGCAGAAGGAATTTAAAAAGAGTTCTAACAAGCTTTCAGTTTGTATAAAATTGTGTTTAGATATTAATGAATTTAAGGATTTTTCAATTTCTATATAGGAACTACATATTTATCTTACAAAAACAAGAAAGTTTGGTCAAATTTAATAAAAATATTCTTAAATATACAGTGTGCACTTGAAAGCAACAAATACCTTAATTTATAAATAGAAATCTAGACTAATGTGTTCAGCGTCTCTCTCAGCCAGGTTCCATGGGCTGTCACATAGGTGTAGACACCCGGATACCGAGCATTGGCACAGCCCAATCCCCAGGAGACAATGCCGAGTAGTTTAAAGCGGCCGGATACGCTGGTGATCAGCGGACCACCCGAATCTCCCATGCAACTGTCTCGATCGCCAAGACCGGACTTGCTGCCGGCACAGAACATAGTTCCGGTCACAGTGCCAGCTCCAAAATAGTTTTGCGTACATCGTTGACGATCCATTTGCACAACAGCTGTGTAATATAGACGAGGTGCAGTGGTCACTTGGTCAACCGTTGTGGAACCCCAGCCGCTGACAAAGAGCTGCGCCTGGACGGGCACATTATCCGTGGGCATAACCAATGTGATGGGCTGTATATATCGACTATAGACGAGCGACTTTTGCAGCAATACCAATGCAATGTCATTGTTCATGTGCGTGGGAACGTTAAATTGCCCATGGGGTATGATGCGACGTACACGGATGTAGCTGCCACCACTTGACCACAAGGTGGAGCCGGCGCGTATTGCATAGCTCTGTGGCTCGTTCACCTTAACCACGCAATGGGCGGCAGTAAGAATAATATTTGGTGCGATTATGGTGCCCCCGCAGATGTGGCGAGTGCCAATCTGCAATGAGACCTGGTGTGGAAAATGCGTTATGTTTGTCTCCCAGCCGCCCACAATGCGACCATCCTGTGGACCAAAACTGCTACTGACTGCTGGCAGGCTCTCCTCCTGACCGTCGGCAATTGCCAGAAAAGCGGCTAACAATAGTTGAATATACAGCATGATTTGATGCGGTTGCTGATTGACGGATAACGTTTTCTTCTCGCTACAAGCAACTTTTATAGGCAAAAGCCCTGCATATCTTTTGGGCTTATCGCAGTTTTTGCTTTGTTTGCCCGCCCAAACGTCACACAGTCAAGGGCCGCAAGGTGACCATCAGGTTGTTGGGATTAACCTCAAGCGAGGCTACGCCTGGGTATTTATGAATATATATGAGCATGTGTGAGGGTCGAAATCATAGTGGAAGCGTGCAGTGGTGCGGGCAGTTTATCTAATGTCTAGGTTTTTGCTCTTCCAATCATCTTTCCATGGCCATCACCTGTTCCTTGAGGTAATCCAAATGATTAACGCTGTCTTGCATCACATCATACTGATATCCTACATGCTGAAGTATAAGAGTCATTTTCTGCAGGTTCTGGTTGCTGTAGTCGGACACCACATCAACTTGTGTGAAATTCTTTAGGGTTTGATGCATCACCTGCAACATAAAATAAACAAATTATTATGTTTAATTAAGTATGTCTGCTTGTGTGTACATATGTATGTATGCATGTATGTCTACCTCATTTGTTTTAGAGCCTCGGACGACCTGCCTGGCCACAGAACCTAAATTGTTCACATTAACGCCAACGCGAGCGCATAGACGTTTCTTAGAATCATCGAACAGATGACGGGCACTGGAACTGGATGCTGATGCCATTTTATTTATTATTATTTGGAAATTTTCACTATTTTGTGCGTAAACAAAGCAAGAGGCCAAGGTAAACTGACTGAGCGACTGAATTGTGTAGCAGTCAGCTTTCAGCAATATACAATGCCGCGTTGCCACATCTAAGAAACAACGTTTATCAACACTAGTAGTTACAAATTAACGAATTTAAATTATATTTTGATTTGTATTTTTATTTAGAGCCCATTTTAATATCACATGAAGTTTATTTTCAGTTCTAACCACTATATCTGTGCCTTCGCTTAAAACAATGATTCACATTTGGCTTGACACCTTGACAGCGATTATTCCATGCAACCCAAGCGCTAAATCCTTGCTGCCGCCTGATGTACTTTGCACAGGCAATAGAATACCTTATGTCATCGCTGAGTAACAATCGGCAGGGCAAACGACACAAGTCCGTGGAGGGCCGTCCATCTGATGGCTTGCACCAGTAACGATCATTGATTTGAAACAATCCCCAGTCAACGGAACCATCCACATTCGAGGGATTAATAGCCTTTGTATTGAATGAACTCTCACCCTCGACCAGGCACATCCAATCCGAGAGTTCGTTATATGGTACGCCATATCGATAAAGCCGACGCGCCAGACTACATTTGCCCACCTGGCGGGAGCTAATCGTCGTCAGGCTTATAACGATTAACAAGGGCAACACTAGGCAAATCTTTTGCAACGCTTTTGGCATCTTCTTCAAATCTGAATTGATAGAAGTGTTGGACCACACATTTATACCTTCATTCGGCCAGTCATTTCTGAATAGCTACCCAGTCTAATTTTGTTCTTGAACAACTTTCAAGTGTGCCAACACTTGGGCATAAATTACGTACACTGATCAACAAAACATGCGTTTAATCAGCTATGCCCCGCTTTACAGCCTACGTTTAGATTGACAAAGTTGGCAGTAAAATGAAAGGTCAATTTTTGTTTTGATATATTGTTTTTGATTTTGATATTTATTTGCAAGATCGATGAGTTAATTATGCGAATTAGAGGCTGTAATTCATGTTCAGAAACTGTGTTCATCTGTGTTATTTAGCAGAGCAATCAATTCCAAAAATATATGGAGTGGGAAATGCTCGACATTTATCCACAACATGGAATGATGAACTCACTCCATCAGTCCATCAGTTTCACTTTCAAAAGCCGCCTCAGAATCTGAGCACGTTTCAATAATATTGTTCAACTGCTATAGAGACAACTCTTGAAATGTTGTCGGCGCCGCGTGTGCTCCTAAAATGGAGAACACTTGTTGAAATAAAACAATCCAAGGTGTCATTCAACTTAATTGTATTCAAAAATGTATAAAAACGTGTGCAAAATAATACAAAAGGGAAGATTGCTATTAACTAGTACACTTTAGGCATCTCCTGGAGCTGCGGGGATGGCAACGGATTGAGCTCATCCACCGGCTGATCCGTGGGCAATTGATAGCCACTTTTGGGCAAATACTGGCGCTTCTTTGATAACGGACGGAGGACAATGTGCGCCACGCAAGTACAAATGGCAGCTATGGCAAAGTATTTGAAACTTTCACGTCCGCCCAGCCGCTTGAACATGATGCCCCCAATGAGGGAGCCAATGGAGAAGCCCAGACCATCATCCATGCCCGCCATGAGACCCTGAACGGTGGCCGAGGTGCCGGGTGGCGCCACAGCCGAGGCATAGGCCACAATGCAGGTGTAGCAGAGGGCATAGGTTATGCCCTGGAAGAAGAGTTCCACGCCAACAAGATACCAGGGATTGGGTATCCATGAAATGAGCGATAATCGTACCGCATAGAAGAAGAAGCACATGGACATGCAATGCACATAGCCGAGTTTCTTGATTATCTTGCCGCTGTAGAAGAAGAAGGGCACCTCCCCGGCCAAACACTCGGCGGCCACGACAAGCCCCTCAATAAGCTTGATATCCTGCATGTATCCTGTCTCGGCAGCCACTTCCTCCAAATGCCAGAACATAAAGTAAATGATGAAGGAGTCAATGATGCCCGCAATGGTGGCAAACACCAGAAAGGCAATAATCGGTGGCTGACGCACAAGTTGCCAAACATCCTTCCAGATGGATTCGGAGCCGCCAAGCTTGGGCAACTTCAGCTTGGATACACTGAACAAATCGAGCACACTAAACACACACATTATTATCAAAGCTGGCGTAAAACTCTTGATCGCATCCGAGGTCCAGAGATTGACAACAACTCCAGCCAGAAGGGCGGTGCAACCGAATCCAATGGTGCCCCAAACACGTTGAGCTCCATATTTGCTCTCCTGCTCGCCGAGCAAATCAAAGCAACAGGCATCCGAGATGGAGTTCGTCACATTGAAGCCAATGGTGCCAATGAACAGCAGGCAGACAAAAAGCCAGAACTTGCCACTGCCATAGACACAGCTATCGATGTGTTGCACGTGGCACAGGGCGGAACTGTTGCTCCACGAGATGGATTCCGTCAGTTGCGTGAGGCAGATGTAAAAGCTCTCATTGCCATGCTGCAGATTTGAGCTTAAACTCAATCCAGGCACAAACTGTGGCGCCACCAACAACGTCTGGAACGTGAAGTTCTGTTGACTGCACTCTGCCCGATGCGTTGCCTGGCAATATGCATCGGATGCATACAGTTCGGCTGGACAGTGAGGCGGCTCAGCCATCAATGACACTGACCACAAGGAACTGCTCTCCTCAAGCTCTATGGCATGCCCCTCACTGGGCAGGAAATAGAAGCCGGCATAGGCCAATGTCATAATCACAATCAATGTCATGAAGATGAACTTGCGCAGATTCTGCAAGAAAGTTCAATGGGAATGCTCAGGTAACGCTATTATATGCATTATATATCCGACTTGACTTACCATAAAATAGTCAGCTAGAAAGCCAACCAGTGGCTTTGCAAGCACATAGAGAATTGGCAAGACTGCGGTTATATAGCCCATAATATCTGGAGGAATGCCAATCTGTTTCCCTATCACGGACAATTGCGGCAATATGGGACCCATTGCTGTCAGATCAATGAAAGAGGCGTTTAACATTGCAATTACCTTTTCTGCTACTACTTTTTCTACTACCGTTTCTACTACCTTTTCTAACTACTTTTTGTACTACCTTTTGTAACTACTTTTTCTACTACCTTTTCTGCTACTACTTTTTCTACTACCTTTTCTACTACCTTTTCTAACTACTTTTTCTACTACCTTTTCTACTACCTTTTCTACTACTTTTTCTACTACCTTTTCTGCTACTACTTTTTCTACTACCTTTTCTACTACCTTTTGTACTACCTTTTCTACTACTTTTTCTACTACCTTTTCTGCTACTACTTTTTCTACTACTTTTTCTAGCACCTTTTCTACTACTTTTTCTACTACCTTTTCTGCTACTACTTTTTCTACTACTACTTTTTCTACTACCTTTTCTGCTACTACTTTTTCTACTACCTTTTCTACTACTTTTTCTACTACCTTTTCTGCTACTACTTTTTCTACTACCGTTTCTACTACCTTTTCTAACTACTTTTTCTACTACCTTTTGTAACTACTTTTTCTACTACATTTTCTGCTTCTTCTACTACCTTTTCTAACTACTTTTTCTACTACCCCTTTTCAGCTACTATTTCAACTACTACTCCTAATACTAATTCTACAACTATTTTTACACCTAATTCTAATACTACTACTACTTCTAATTCTACTACTACTCTTACTACTAACTCTATTACTACTACTACTTCTAATTCTACTACTACTTCTACTACGACTTGTACTACTAATTCTACTACCTTGTCTACTACTTTTTCTACTAATTTTACTACTACTTTTCACTTTTTAAATTTAGCAGGAAATTTACTACTTCCAATAAACATAAATAAATAAACTTTAAATGCTGATTAAATTTAGAATTGCATTATTAATGTGAAAGATATTTTCCTTTTAACTCCTAAATGGTTCTTGACTTACCCGCCATGAAGAAGAAGAAATGCGCTTTGATTGGTAGCAGGCGTTTGTTAATGCGAACCATTGTCTCAGAAGTTTGCACTGTATGTGCACTTAGAGAGTTACAAATTCTATCTCTACAATATGCAAGGAATTTCACAATAATACGAGAATAGAAGAATATCACAGTTTAATGACTCCATGCACTGGCGCACTATAATTGATTGACGCAAATTGTTGGTCGATTTTCCTTGATTGATAAGAACATAGCTTCAGCGAGCCGCCGATTTGTCTGCTATTCTTGACCTGCAATGAATTATTGATATTGAAAATTATACATATGCAAAATATGCGTTGCCAAGAGTCTAATCTTATCAGTAATAGAATGACAAAAGGACTTTAACGTTGAGGCAGCATAAAGTTGTTTTGGCTTTAACAACTGCGATAATACGTAATGTACACAAACATATCTGTGGTTCTGTAATAAAATATAGTATTATTATTACCCTTATAAGACGTGCAGGGTCTTATCAACATTTTTGATAGTCAAGTTGTTATATTGTCTAAGGTTATACTACCAACCCATATTTATAGATGTCTACGGTTTATATCTATACTAATGATAGATACATTCAGCTTTGGCTTTGTCCTACTATTTATAAGCATTCACAAAGAATATTAACATAAAGTAAAACAATTGCAAATAATTAAAGAACAGATGAATGCATTAAGAACAATTGAATTAAGTATCTCAGCCAATCACTTGTCGAATTATAGAGTACAGTGAAAACACTTTTAATTGCATAGTTGCGAACAGAATTCCTGCGAGTAAATTCACACTAAATATATGAATAATGTAGACGATAATTATATATTAATGAACTTAATAGTTTAAGAGATAAAACTGAAAGGTGTTTAACTTAGGCAGCTATCACTGTAATTCAATGATTGATTTCAAACCAAACAAGAGCAAAGTTAAACGCTTGTGATGTAAACTTAATGTTACATACATATAAACAAGTACAGTTAATTTATATACCACGAAACCGGTTCATAAGTATGTACATATGTGTGTGCAAACTTGACACAGATTAATTAGAAACACACAAATTAATTGCACAAAAAAAAAAAAAACAAACCAAAGAAACAGCAAAGAAAGTAAAAATTTAACAAAAATAAAACAATTAATGGGAAGACTCAACAACAAGATATCCTACAGTGATTATTAAAGAAACATACTTCTATCAAACTGTAACCATTAAGAGTATAAAACAGAAAGAGTTAACGAGCTAACAATTAATCAAAATGAATCGAGTGACCCAACCCCAAATTAAAAATGGGAAATTTGCCACAAAATTCACACAAACAGGAATGATAGATACGTAGATAGCGAATAATCGTCAAATAGTTGAGTCAATACTCGTATAATAAACAGGGAAGCCGTACAAAATATGAATACCTTGTTGTACACATAGAATCGGTAAACCTAATCAACTAGAGATCTAGAGACAACAATGACACACTTTGCAGTCAGTGAATGTAACATATAATTAAGTTAGGATTGAGATTTGCTAGAGAATTACACCGGGAAATGAGCACGCGAGTTCACTTGAGATTGGAGATCAAGTTGAAGGCGTTACGCCGCCGCAAACTGAGAGCCGTGACTGAAATCGAGTCTACAACAACCCGCAGTACTACAGTCGACAGTCCTACAGTGACACAATCTATGCTGTCTACAATGGACAGACGCTAATAGCTGATAAGCTGAATAGCCGTAAAATGATAAGAGAAATGCCAATAATAGTCATAGTACTCGCAAACAAGCTAAATCAGTTTAGTATCGATAAAGCAAGAGATTAAGATGCGAAGAGAGATAGAGAGAGAGAGAGAGAGATATTCTGATAAACTGAATGTATCTCTCTCATTCTATATATGTAGATATATCTCTCTTATTTGCACTATGGGTAATTCCCCCCCAGTTGCAACGCACCTTACAATGATTCTGGCAATCAATCAAAACCTGAAATTTCCAAAGCCCCACTTGACTCATCAGCTGTGCGTAGTGGGCATTACGGAACGGGTTTCAACCACGACTACGTACAGCTGACGACGTAAGCTCCAACGGAGGCTGTCGAACAGTCGCCGCTGTTCGTCCGTCGCGTGTGGTCGATTAAGCGCTTTAACGGGATAACTATAGTACTATATATATGTATATATATATATATATATATATACTTATACAAATATATCAATTATATGTTCAATTTGGTGGGCGTAATTGTTGTCCAAGTGCGTTTAATTAAACAAAACGGCACTGAAACTAAGTGAAGACTTAAATATTAAATATAAATAAAGTAAAATATATATTAATTGAATCAAAATAATTTAAATAATTACACAATAATGCAGTCGCTTGCATTACACTTGATATGGTCATTTGCCCTGCTTTTATCAGTTTCAAATTGCGTCGCCGTCGAACCTCCCAATGATGGCAAATGTAAGTTCAAAGTTGACGAAACTGGACCTAGAGAAATGCACTTAATGTGAAGAATAAATATTACATTTGAAATACAAAATATAAATGGACGTTTGCCAGATACCCTACACTCTTAGCTAATTATAAATACTTTGTTTACAGTCGCATAAACACGCAATGCAACCTTGCATTTAATTATATAGCTAATACATCCTACGTTTTTTAAGTAATATTTTAAATGCAGTTGTATACCTTAAAAAAAACCATTTATAAATAGTTTTGTATAGAATAGTTGAAAAGAAAAAGTAAGCTAGACATTTAAAACTGAATTAACAAGGGAAACAATTAATTATAAATATATAAACATTTACAACTTTTATAGTTCTTGGTCAATGTACATACAAAATGTTGTAAGAACTATTCAAATATCTCTATTTAAAATATAAAAAAAATAGAATAAGCTGTACAAATTCAAGTACTAACTGTTTCCATTCAAAGTTACATCAGAAATGTTAATTTTGTTCAAAAAAAATGCTAATTTTGAAAACGAAACAATGACTTAGTTATTGATATACCGAAAGCCGCTATCATACCAGCTGACCTTCAGCGAGAGAAATAAAAATAATATGTAAACAAGAAATACAAGGTGAATAAAGCAAACCGAAGCTTAAATACGCTTGCTAAATTTAAAATAATTGTTAATAAATTGATGAGATCAGAAGTGTTAATGGCTAAAGTACATAAAAAGAGAAGAGAATAGAAGAGAAAAGTTGCAGATGGACGAGAGCATAATATATAAGAGTAAAGTATATATATTCTATTACAGCCACATTCTCAATTTATACTCTACTCAATGAGGCTGTGCATGTCCCCCAATTTAATTTATTTACACACACATTTACACACTGTCAGCTGAGCGTCTTCCGCCGAAAAAACCAGTCTATCAACTGTGATTCGTATTTAAAAACTGCATATACGACGACCTTGAAGTTGAAGTTGTGGGCCAGTGGCCAAAATATGAGATTGGGATTCCCCTTGACTGACTCCACGTAACAACAATCAATTAATTGTCGTCCACTTGTGAATTCTGCGTAATCGTAATGATATCAGAGATTCCCAGTGACGACTGTAAAACCGGTTGCGCATGCTCAAATATAAAATCGCAGATTGTTAATGTTTCTGCCAACTGCACATAATAAACTTGTAGCTTAATATTAAAGTTTAAGCCGTTTCCGTTGCTCTTTCAACTTCATTTCAGTGCGCGTTTGTGTGGTAGAATCGCGGGGAACTTATCGCAAGGCGCCAAAGTTTTGTCCATTGCTGGAGGCGACCAGCAACATTGAATGTGTTATTGGTGTGGATCGTTTGGACTGCGTCCGTCGCATTCACAAGGGAACTGCCCATTTTGGTGTGCTGACATCCGAAGATTTAATTGCAGCTCGTTGGGCGAGCGTGGAAATTCTGGTGGCCAGTGAACTGCGTTCCCATGAGTCTAATTTCGAGTATGAAGTTGTTGCCGTGGTGGATAACAATGCTGGCATACACACAGTGCATGATCTGCATGGCGCCAAGTTATGTCATCCTGGCTATGGTCTGAATAATCACTGGACCGAAGTGTTGGCCAATGTAAGTTGTAAATTGTTAAGTAGTTTTAACTGAAAATATTTATTGTATCTAACTCTTTGTCTGCAGTACTTCGAGTCAGCCTTGGTGGCAAAGACTTGCCGTCCAGATCTCACATTAACAGAAGATCGCATTGCAGCTTCGGCCAAGTATTTCGGTCCCAGCTGCAAGGCGGGTCCCTGGGTCCCAGATGCCAATCAAGATCGCATTCTAAAGGATCGTTATCCGTCACTGTGTCAGATCTGTAATGATCCCTACAGTTGTGACGATTCCGACAAGCACTGGGGTCGTCGCGGCACACTCTATTGTCTAACCGATGGAGCTGGTAGCGTATCCTGGGCACGGCTAGACGATGTGCGCAGTCACTTTGGTGTAAGTAGAATAAAGGCAGTGAATCAGTTTCCATATTCTAAACAATTATTTCAACAGTTTTCGGGTCTAGCAGCACAGGATGATCCTTCGAAATACAGCTACCTCTGCCCGGATGGACATTTGCAGCCCATTAATGTAACACATCCATGCGTTTGGGTATCAAAGCCTTGGCCCGTCGTGGCCGCACGTCGCTCACATGCCGCACAAGTGCAGCGTCTAGTCACTGGACTGACACACGATGAGCCCAACACCTGGCAGAATGCATTGCTCAGCCTGCTGGAGACATATCATGTGTTCACATGGCCACTGGACAATGTCATCCCCATTAATGATTATCTTGATCAGGCCATTGGCTTTCAGTCGGCCTACAGTTTCCCCGAGTGCAATCCGCCACGTTCCATTGTCGTCTGCACTACATCTATAATAGAGCACATCAAGTGCTCGTGGTTGCAGGAAGCATCGCAGGTGTATGGCGTCGAGCCGAATATTCAATGCATTCGCACAACAAACCTGGAGCTGTGCATGGACAATATCAAATACAAGAGTGCTGATATAATGCTTGTCGATCAGGAGCAGCGTGTACAGGCGCAAAGGGATTACGGTTTGAAGCCGCTGCTCTATGAATTTGCAGCGAAAATGCACGATCGTTATACGACCATAGCGGTGGTTCATAAGGATGGAAAATACAATAGCTTCAAGGATTTAAGAGGCGCTCGCGCATGTTTGCCCAGTTATGAGGGCGCTGCACATCTTTCCGTGCTGGAGACCATTGTGAATGCAACTGGAAGCGTGCACTCCCTGAACGGCTACTTCCATCGCAACTCTTGCCTGTGGAATCCACAAAGTGGCCGTCAGTGTCCACAGCATTATCGTGGCGACGAAGGCGCTTTACGCTGCCTATCCGAAGGTGCCGATGTAGCTTTTATCAGCTCCGACATCTACAAGAAATATATAAGCGGTAATATAACTTCAGACTGGGTGACACGTGGAAAGCAAAACTCTTACCGTTTGTTGTGTCCCTATGGCGGCATTGAGCGGCATTCAAAGTTTGAGTACTGCTATCTGCACTGGACGACCCGTGGGCAACTGATGACGCACAATTTGTCGATAACGCGACAAAACGAGATCTACAACTCAATGCGCGACATGGATCATCTATTTGGCAAAAATTACAAGAGCGAGGTGCGCCCCTTTTCGCTTTATGGCGTCTTTGATAAGCGCAATGACATTCTGTTCCACGATAACACAGATGCGCTATACGGCTTGCACGAGCTGCACCGAGATGATGCCAAACGAACCATGGAGCACATATATGATCGTTACACGACGCAGTATTATACTGTCAAGGGCGAAGACGACAGCGGCGCACACTTAAGGAGCAGCTGCAGTTGTGTTGTTGTGTTGCTGGCTGCTTTCGTTTTGTGGCTGCAGCAGCGTTAATAGTTTTAGTCATGCGCAAGTGCACCAAATGAAATTTATTTATTGTGATATTACTTTAATGTGCACACAAATAAAGCTAAATTATGCTAAGAAATTATAAAAATACAATTTCAATTTAAAAACAATTTATAGCTAGTGTTGGAAATCGCTGTGAACTACTGGGTGAGTCAGTATGCTGCTCACAACCAAGCAAAAAGTAAATTTGTTGTGAAAGAAACAAATACTGCCAATCAGCTGTTGAATTTGTTTTTGTTGCTATGCTACTGACGCAGTTGCTATGTGAACGATAAAATTTGACACAACGAAATGTCCTTTTTGCAATAAGCTGAATATTCAATTAAAATTGATTAAACATACGTGATTAACATTTTGTTTATTCCAAACGAATAATATAAGTTAAAGGCATAAAATGTCAAAGAACTCAACGCGTACGGCGACCAAAACAAACGTAAGAATTGCTACTTATAACGCTGCAAGCGTGCAACAACAACGTGTACTTGAAATCAAATGATTTGCTTAATTTTGCAGCTTTTATATTTGCACACGGAACACAGGCACGTTAATAACTACGCCGAGGCACTTGCCACTACCACTTGTCACTGAATTTAACATATACTATGTAGTTATAATCACATTGTTGCATACAACGCACACACATACGCACTCATATTTGTGAAATACTTGTTAATTTTAATTCATTAAGAGCTGACCGGAATGAGCACCGATCGTTCTTGGGAGAGAGCATAATAAATCATTTTGCTTTCGATTGGTGTTGTAAAATGCAACAAAAGCACCGGGCAAATATGGCGGCAGTTAGCGTTATTTTAAACACACATAAGTATGGATATTTTATTTATAGCAAAAAAATGAAGCGCAGCCACGGAAGGCAACCAAATCACCTGCAACAAGTGGACCCACAACGACACCCACAACATCAAAAAGCAGTAAGCTAAAAGTCAAGCAACAGGACAGTTCTGAAAGCGAAAGAAGTCTAAAGAAAACCACAAAGATTGCAACGTTAGCGGCAAAGTCAACGGTAACCACCAGCCAAAGTACTACAGCAACAACTGCAATAATAAGGGCGTCGTCGTTGCACACAAGCAAAAACAGGGAGCGTGAACATGTTGCCAGTAAAAGAACAACCCCATCGCCGACAACAAAGAGAACAAGCACATTGATTGCTGGTAAACAACCACCTGCCAGCAAAGCCAAACCAAATGCAGTCCTGGACACATATCATAGTGTGACAGTGTCATCGCCACCGTCAAAGCGCAAATCGCAGACAAAACATGCAACAGCTGTTGCAGTTCCAAGGCAAGAGGATGCAGTTGAGGATAAGCCAGGACAACAACGTGCTCGGACTTTTTCACGCACACTGCGCCCGGAGGAGATTGTGGTGCTCAAACGGGACTCTGCCAAGCATCGCAGTGAATTAGAAGTGCAACATCAAGAACAACAACAGCAAATCAAAGAGTTCAAGCAGCCTGTGGCCTTCGAAGTGAACTTTGAGGCAGCTAAAAAGACTACACAAGCTGCAGCAGTTGAATCGGACACCTATTCTGATGATTTTGAATCATATGAATCGGATTTTGAGACAGACGCCAGTACGCCGGAAGACGAAGAACACGAGGAGCAAGTAGATGAGCCTGAGATAAGCCCTACGAGAGATGAGCAACAAATAGTAGAGGATTATAATGGTGAGGTCAACGACAATGACGATGACGAGGACTCGGAGCCCACACAAAATCCAATAACAGTGATTCAACGCGACAAGGAGTTGGAGAGGAAATTAGATTCTGGCCACTATGACATGAACTCACGTCGACAGACACGTTCTGGGACACAGCAACTCTACGACAGCTTCGATACCAATAGCATGGCTAATTCCGATCAATTGGACTCGGGAATTAGTAGCTATGGCGTTGTCCCAGCCCAGGAACTACCCAAGTCATCATCGGATGTCCACTATGGCGGCTACGCGAACTTTGTGGCGCGTCCTGTAATCACAAAACGTGGCCAGGAACTGATGCGAAAGCTTCGTTTTGATCATCTGGACTATCAACTGTTTGAGATGAAGCCACTGAGCTATGAGGGTTACATGCAAAGCTATGGCAAGCTCAACACCTGTCAGCTGGCAACCCAAACGCATGCCCAGCACATTGACACGGAATGCCAAACGCTGGAGCTGCAGACGCGCACCAGTTGGACACAGCATCCACCACACTATGGTGGTCAGCTGGTGCTCAATTGTAGCGGCGATGCAGGCAACGAAGCTGACGGGCACTCAATCCAGGCAAATGATGATGCATTTGAGGTCAGCTTGGCAAGCCTGGAAAAACTCCGTTTAGCGGAGCAGAAGCGTGCGCTGCAGCAGCAACGACAGCGCTTGACTAAACCCAATGATCTGGAACGTCTGGGCGTGTTCCTGCATAAGGCATCGTTGCTGCTGGGCAAGGTATTGAATGCCAATTGTGCACCACAACGTGGAATGCGTCAAGTACCGCTGCTGCAGACAGGACTTCTTGATGCGCTCCGTGTACGTCGCATCTTTGGAAGCACAGGTCAGCTGCAGCTTGTGGTAACGGTGCACGAGTGTTCGCCACAGAACGATGTGTACCGCGATGACTTTGCGAATCTTCTAATGGTTTGGTCGCTCACGGATCCCAGCAAACCACTTCGTCTGCTCTCCACCTGGGCCGAGGTCTGTCGCGTTTCCTTTTGCAGTGAGGCGCCCGACATCATTGTCGCTGGACTGCGCGACGGCAGCGTGGCAATGTGGGATCTACGCGAGACTCACAGCTACTGCTCCAAATTGGATGGAAATCTAACACATTTTGCTGCCACACAATCGGTGGTTCCATGTCTAGATACCTCGCAGCAGGCCTTGGATCTGGGTGCAGTTGTGGATGTGCGTAGCTTTCGCGCAGCTCCCAAGACAGCGGGCATGGGACTGGGCAGCAGCTTCACCATGCCACATAAGGATATACAGGTAAATGCGATAATCTAGGACATCAAGTAGTCACATTAATTTAATTCTTGTTTGATTGTAGTACGCATCGCTCAATGATTCGGGACTGCTCACAATTTGGACGCTTGTGGAAAGTGGCCGAGGGTGCAATGCATCCAGCACAAACGAGTATTGTTCACCCTGGGCGAGAGTGAAGCTTCTGCAGGCTGCCAGCTGCGATCTGCGGGATTATCTGGAACATCGCCTGCTGAAAAGAAAGCAAAGTGGCTATGAGAAGACCAAATCGCTTTTCCAGGGCAACGTCTACAGCGATGAATTGCTGCGCGAGTTGGACGAGACGCAGACATTGACAACGGCTCTGGCGGACCAGGGACTGCAAGGATTACGCTTCAGCAGCATTGATGCGGGCAGCGAGCTCGTCTACGTCTGCACCAATCGCAACTTTGTGTTGTGTTGCACACGCAGCCTAAAGTCGGAGCGCTTTACACGCATCGGACTGCATGAGAGTCGCTTTCTGTTCCCCACGGCACTGTGTGTGCTCGCCAATGAGCATTTTGTGGCCGTCGGCTTGTCAAATGGCTCCGTTATGATACTCAACTGCAATCAAAGGCAGCGTCAGCGTGTGCTTAGGCCCGCAACGGCGATGCCACAACCACAGCTTGTGCCTGATCCTGAAATAGGCAAATCGTGCGCCATACAAAACATTATACTCAACGAGCGTCGCTTCGATCAACAGAATCTGGAGAGCAGCAACTACGATGCCAGGCCAAATACCGCCTTGCAGCTGCTCCAACAGCCGCGTCGCTGCTACGAGTTGCGTGCCTTTGACCAGCAGTTGCTGCTCAGCGGCAGCTCGATGCGCCAGCATCTTGTGCAGGCCCTTGTCCAGTCTAGCGATGGCTGGAAACTGTTTGCCCTTTCGAATGGCACTGTACGCAGCTACGATTTCCATTTGGATCGCGAATTGCCGGAAATTGGCTCAAATGTCACGGATATTGCCGTCGCCTGCAGCTCGGCGACTGCTCAACAATTATTGGTACTAGAGTCTAGTGGGCAAGTGCAGATGCACTTGCTCAACTTGTAGTTTGTTAATATTTATTCTGTTACCATTTAACCAATTGAAAATGCAATAAAGCAATTAACTTGTTTTCTTACCGTCCCGACAAACGTAACTTATTTTATTTATACAAATGTTTAAATTGATTAAAATTTTTGTAGTTTTTTAATAGTAATATTAAATAAAGAACTAATAATAATAATTTCTTTCTCGCTTCATTTCTGATAATGAAATACTACTTAAGACATTTTTCTATAGTGAGAATTTGATTTATAAATCAGTTTTTCAAACATTTGAATGTAGAATAAATTTACAGGCCAAATCTTCATTTATTTTGAAATTTAATTAAATTTTGATAAAGAAAAGTAATATGCAGTAAAGGAGATCCCATATATACATATATATATATATATATATATATATATATATATATACATTCCTAATCAGAACAATGAGCTGAGTTGGTGTAGCAATCTATTCGCTCTTGTTCTTGTCTAGAGTTGAGATTACTTTTTTGAACATAACTCGAGTATATCAGCGTCGTATTTTAAAATCATTAAGCTACTTGAAAGCTAATAAATACAGCTCTTAATTTGATAGACACTTTTTAATATACACTTTTAATATATTTTTAAAATAACTTGCTAATATCGCTTGAATAAAAATTGAGCTAGAGTTCGAAGCAAACGCATTCCGAGATTTACTTTCGCCAAAAATGCACAACAAATGTACGGAATAAATCACAATAAGATTTAGCTGAAAATTCAGTTTGTATTTATACATACATATGTATATTTATAATAATTATAATAATTTATTTAATTAACATAAATCACAAAACTACAAATGTGTCACAATTTCCACAATACATATATACACGATAATTTCTAGCGACGCGACGATGCATCACATCACACTGGCCTTGCCACACCAAGCATGCCACTCGTTGTGGCACCCAGGAGTTGCCGCACCGTTTGCAACTCATCGCGTAGCGCAAGCACCTGGGCACGAAGTATGGAGTTCTCCTGCTCGAGAAGCGCGGCACGGAATGCAATGCGATCCTCGCGTATTTTGCGTGCATCCCTTGACTTCTTGGCTGCCTCATTGTTGCGCTTTCGCCTCTCATAATACTTGGCATCCTTTTGGGCATCGGGTATGGGACGCTTCTCGCCGCGAGCACGCCGATGCAAGAATCCCGGGAACATGCCTACACGATTGAGCTCCATCAGTGGAAACTCGGAAAGTGTTTGCAGCGCATGATTTGGCGGTGCAATATATTCAAAGGCAGGTAATGCGGCATTGGATTTGGATGCCAGGAGATTGGGAATAGCAGCAAGTCCAGGCAGTGGCAGGCGTAGATTGTGGCTAAACGTTGTATTGCAGCTGGGCTCCAGCTCAATGTCCAGTTCACTGTGCATCGAGAGCGTCTCTGTAACATCAACGATTGGCGACTTGGCCGGCGAATACATTTTGATCAGCTCACAGATCTCTGTCCAGGCGACCAACTTGGTGAGCTCCGTTCGCGTTGACTGTCGTGTTGTCTCTGAATAGTATTCCTGGGCCAGACTACCTGGTAATTATAGCCTGTTGTCAAACCAACACCAACACCAACTAAAACCTGAACCTCAACACCAACCCCAACCCCAACCCCAATCCAGTCGATAGTAAATCTAAGCCATAACGCCACAGGCCGCCTCCTGCTTGATTCAACCAATCACGCAATGTTGACGGTAATTATTCGTCAAATACATGACACTTTTCCATGTTGAATGACATTTATTTTGCTGCACAGTTATAAGGGTTTCATATAACTGGTTAGCTTGATTAGCCCCTGCCACAACCACCGTCCACCCGCGCAACTCGCTCACCAGGACAAAATCTGTTGACCACAGGTCGATGTCGCGTTTCTGATTTCTGTTTGTTGAGGGGGTGTTGCCCGTACATGGCTAACGCTCAGACAGGGTTATATGAGTTGGCCAACTATTATGCAGCCTGGTCCGTTATAGGGCTGAAAACTTTTACCACAACAGCCAATGAGAATGACCGAATATGGACGGCGTTGTGGGCGGGCGGGTTTACCCTGGTTTACCCTACAATTGCCCATCAAGTAAACAGGTTCGATCACACAATCAAGCCTACAGGAATGTGTGGAGTAATGACTGACATTTTGTAGATGAAACATTATGATTATTAATAATTAATGGTATTGCCAGAATGACCGATTATACGAAAGTCCAAACTCTAAACTAATCAATATAAATAGTTCCTAACATATCAAAAATATACTAATTAGTATTGACCAGTAAAAAGCAGTGCACTTTACATTTCAAATACTCTTATTCCCTGTGTCGATTGCAAAGTGTGAATAATATTAGTTTAGCTATTTGCCATAATTTACAACAATTTTAAATTATGAGATTATTAGTTAAAATTAGAATTTCATGCGGAATTCCTTTTTTTCTGTCTGTCACATAGAATACCCTTTTGTGCCCATTATGAAACGGCACAGGGTATACAAAAACAACAAGTCATGTGAACTGTCAATCAATAGCTTATGCAACACATGGAGGTCGCTAAACTTCAGTTAAAATCCTAACAAGACCTCCGACAAAGTGGAAAGCTTAAAGAAGACATTGTTCTTTGATATGTGATGGGGTAAATATATTTAAAAATTGCACAGTCAGCCCTCAATTTAGGTAATCTAACTCATGAAGTCATCAGAAACTCAGGAAGTTTTTACATACTCATATAGGCATGACTGCATAGAAATACCCAATGTACGAATATTTCGTGTAATACGTTTAACGTTTTTGGTAACGTTACCCTAAAACATTTAAACATTTAAGCACATGTCATTCGTGTCTTCTTCATGCATTCTACAACCCGTTCGCTTTGAGAAAGTGTCACCTGTTCCTGGGAAATAAATTGCCAGTTTGGGCGACCCTAATAGCCGGAAGTTAACGACAACAGACGGTGGCATCCTAACAATATTTCATAATGTATGCGCTAATTTATTATCTGTTGGCAAAAGTTCAACCATAGTTAACCATTTTGACGGTTTACGCTTATTTGGGGGAGCAACAATAGAACCCTTTCTTTATGATGTTACCAAAGTTCAGGAATGAAAGGATTGCGTGCAAGTTTGTCTACAATAAATATAGGAATATCTATTTTATAGAACAAAGTCTTTACTTTTAGAGATGTCTTTGTTGCCAAATCATAGCATTGTTATTATTTGCTAACCGTTGATATATCTACTGAATATTGAATTTTTGCATAATCATTCAGATATACACAAATTGATCATAATACTACATCATTAACAAATAAACGAATGAAGCTAAAGCATAAAACCCAAGTCCCAAGTCAAATTCCCAATTCCAACTTCAGCTGAGAGCCGACGAATTGCTGTGTGGACACTGTTTGGATGCTGTGGATGCTCAGTTCGGCGAGTTTTCCATACAGACGCACCCCGTACGCAATCGCTGCAGCAGGTCACCCATACATTTATGCAGTGAGCTTGCCTAACTGATCACACTCACACATGCAAAAGCAGTGCTGCCTTAGTGGCCGCTCAGCTGCTCACACTGCTAACTGCAGTGTTCTTGCTCTTTTGATGATAGATACACGCACACATAGAAATACCAATGTATATGCTTAATGCTGCAGGCTCGCTCACACTCATAGACTCGTGGTGGGCAATTAAAACCAAAAATACAACAGCAGCTCTCTACAGCGCTTTCTCTCTGTCGCTCTTTCGCATTTAATTAGAGCTTGCTATTAAATCCTGTATACTAACTTGTGTGTATTGCATATAGTATACATATGTACATTTGTTTATATCTATTTTTATTATTATCAAAATCCTTTAATTTGTATATAGACGGCATTATACTGTCGCGTGTGCCTAACTGACCCCCGGGAACCGTTACCCCGTTCCTGGAGCTAATGCATTGGGAGGTAAATTTGGGTAAGATCTATTTATATATTAGACAAATTACCGGGTAATAACAAGTAACAAGTAAACACGCATCGGTAGACAGTACGAGACTGTGAGATACCCTGTGTGCAGATACAGATTGTTTCTTGCCCAACTTTTCGATTGTTCTGAAGTAAAGATTGTTAAACAACAGGGTAAAATATATAATTCCTAAAATTATATTCTTAAATAGATCTTAAGATTAGTTTTTTTGTTCTTAGTTTTTAGTGGTGAGGACGTTTTCGTCTGTCTGTTACATACATTGCCACTAGTTAATAATACCCTATATATGTAATTGTTACAATATTTGAACTGCTTCGGCAGCTAATTGAAGAGCAAACTGAATGCAGCCATCGATGGACAAACTGTTAATGACACCTGTAATTGGATGACATTAGCGCTAAGGGCGAGGGTTGTGCCTGACACAAGTGAACCGAGTATATCCCAGTAGGCACTGCTAATGTTGACCTTAATCAGGCTTTCTTTGTCAACAAATAAATAAAAACAATACTAATAAATAGAGAAACACGATAAGCAAAGTATAATATAAATTATATAAAAAGATATACACACTCATAATGTGTGACGAGAGCCCCATTAGCGACTGTGAGCCAACTACATTGATGATGCACCCGAATGCTTACCACATTCACTTGCCACTCTACATAATGGACATGGTGCGCATCTTTCAGGATCATCCCAAGTATGTCAACGGCATTAAGGAACAGCATATTGTGGAGATGTTGGAGAAGGAGTGAGTTTTCTATGATGCAAATCTCAAATATTATCTAATATCTTCTATTTTTAGATCATTTGCCTGTGGTGATTTGGAGGCTCAGGTGAAAACAGCTGTAATGGATCTGTCGGCGAAGGGATTCATACGCTATATTAACAATGGCTATCGCACATTGGGTCCAATTGCCAAATTGGCCAATGCTCGCAATGTGCGACACTTTTGCGCCACCTGGCAACGCATTGCCGAACTACAAAAGGTCAACTCGGACTTCCTAGATGGCAACAATCTGATCAACAATCATCGCCACAAATGCAACAGGCGCAGCTCCAATTGTTAGTGTATACTCAAGTGCTGCAGTCCACAAGTTTAGTTATTTGTTCATAAATTTATTTGTTTATTTGTTAAGTTATGTGCAATTGGCCGAAATACACAGCCTCGAAATTTTAATAATTCCTATTCTATCAAAATTATTGTCAATAAAGGCCAAAAATGCAATCATTCTGTGTTCCATTTGGGAACGTTCGTCAGAGGGTGGCTCATCATCATTATGTGTAATATGTTGTCCGGTTGCAACATATGTCAAAGGTCTCCTCATCCTTTTAACACTTAACCCTGTGTTTAATTCTTATATAATTATCATCCAGGGTGGCCTCAGCAGGTGTTCACAATCGTTATTTTTCGCTACAGAGTAGAACTCCAGGGCTGGTAAGGTAGCTGGAGCACAGGTAACTATTTCAGAAGTTCGAATCTATTAAGATTATAATTCTTATTTTATTTATATATCTTATTTAATAATATTTGCGCAAAACAACATTTTAATAGCAATGTCTAATCAAATGTAAAAGAGCGACGGAGAGAAAGCGCTGCAGAGAGCTGCTGTTGTGTTTTTGAACTCTTAGCTATGAGTGTGAGTGAGCCTACTGCATAAAGCATACACATTAGCATTTCGTTGTGTGTGTATGTGTGATCAGAAGGGCAAGCAAACTGCAGTGAGCATGCATGCATGTGTGAGCAGCGGCAGTGATTGCGTACAGGGTGCATATGTATATAATATATACTTAGCATCTACAGCGCAAATTGCATAAATGCAGCGAAGGCTTGATTTGTGTTTGCTCTTAACGCAATGCGTAGCTCAAGCGGAGCAGATACAGGTACAAAGTATAAAAATATAATAATTTGTAGATTCTTTGTTTACATTATATATTTAAAGCTTACAGATTTACAATAACAAGCTGGAAGATCCTTTAACTAAGCCCAAAGCATGTTTACAAAGTATATAATTAAATAAATAAATGTAATAAATAATCAGACATACAGTTGTTGTATTTCACAACGTTGAACTCGTACATCCCTGTTGTGTGTGATGGCAAATGACCCAAGTCCAATTGCCAGCGTCTAAATACCCTTTTGTTCAAGTATTTAAATTGTCAACACCAGGACGGAGACAGAGACGGCGAGTTGTCATTTGTCGTTCTTCGTTCTTTGTCCCGCAACGTATGTGATTCGATATGTGACCTGTGCACGCATGAGATCCTGGGCAGGTGTTATTTATTGCCTTTCTAATCGTTGCGGCATAATCTATTAGCACCCAACGCGACGACGACCTCACCGACCCCGAATCTGAACCTCAGTCATTTCCTTTGTTTTATTTTTGCGTTTGCACATTATGGGCAATTAGTATTATTATTATTTTATTGTGTTAGTTTTCAAGTTTAATGACAACAATTTAACTCTAGGCTGTGTTTTTTCTTCTCTTGCGCTGTTTTAATGGCTAATAACTGGTTGGCCAAAAGACACATATTTGCAGATATATTTTTCTTTTTATATACGTACTTTTCTAATTATTTAAATTAAAGATATATGTGCATAAACTGTGTAATGCAGAGAAAGTATTATACAATAATCGTATTTCCTTGTAATGCTGCGTTCACATTGGTGACCAGAGCGTTACAGTGTGAACCCAGCTTAATGAATATATGCGAACATATGCGATATCAAAAGAAGTTAATATAATTTTCGTAAATATATATTTTATTTCGAATATACAACAAACCAAGGAGGCTGCAATTTCCTTGTGTTTCTAATAAATACATTTTACATTTATGGGAATACGTGAAATTTCCTTCATTACATTCTTAGTACTTCATAAAGAAGACTATTATAATGCCAATTATAACTAAAGTGGCTAAGCCAGTAATCATAACGAAGTACCTTCGTCTGTGGAATGAGCAATCAGCCATTCTGTATCTTTGAATAATAATAATAATCGACGACAGTAAACTAGAAGTAAGTGTAATAATTCAAATATAATAATATAAGGCAAATGCTACTATATTTAAGGGATGTCGTTCAACTTACAACAACTTCTCCACATTTCAAATCACAAATACTTGTAAACTTTAATTTGTGTATCAAAAATATTGAAATTAAGAAGCGACGCTCTCAAATTGCTAAATCTGATTAAAAGCAACTGTTAATACGATCAATTTGGTTCATGAAAGACATAAAAAGACGTCATCGCTCTTGAAGGCCGACATCAGCTAAAATTGAATCTTCCATTTCAGATACCAGAGAATTCCCAATCCTGAGACAGTGAATATAAGTATCCCCACAACCATGATAACGATAAATTGTCGATCCATCCGAGATAATTCCGGCATTCTGATGTTTATTTTAATAAATCAATTTATACTCGACAATTAACTGGAATTTGAAACTAAAAATCCTGAAAAACGTAAGTGAAAAGCAAATGCTACTATACAAGTTGTACAACAATTGTACTTTATTTTGTGAATCGAAAAAGTTTTACGAAAAATTAGACAGAGATTCCTTAATTCATCTACCGTTGCATTGTTTTAGTGCTTAAGTTCTTACGGCATCCATTTAAAAAAAAAAAAAAGAAAAGAAGATCAATCAATCAGTACCCTTTGTGAAGTAGACACAGGCTGCGCAGCCCGTTAAAAGGATGACCATGAGTCCCACTAAAATAGTACCCAGTACTCCGTGTTGGGATTCTGAAGGAATCGGCATTTTCCTATAGCTTACAAAATATTTGAAACTTTTTAAAAATAATTAAATGTTGGAAACTAAAATTACGAAATAAACAAAACATAAAGCAAATGCTACTAAAGTTAAGGCACTTCGTTCAGAAAATATCATCACTGTTCCCTTCCCAATTATCCGTGCTTGGCTCCACGTAACCATGTTTAATCATTTCCTTGAAAATGTCAGCTTGACGATCCATAAATTTGATAACATAACCATCTGGCATACGACTGATCAGCATTACATCGAATTCGACGTTGAGTAACTTAGTTTTGAGAAACTCCACGCACTCGGTGGCTTGGCTAGTCGTGTCCAATGGGATGCGTTTGATGCCTTCAATGAAACAGCCAACGGCACGATGCGGTTTTAAGCTTCTGGCATTGCTGCATTGCGCCAGCGATCTGATGGTGACCAGCTCTGTATTGCCATAATCCACATAGAAGATTTTAAACATTCCATCGGTCTCCTCAATGATCTGCGCACGATAGTAATAGCCATCGCAGTAGAGCGCCAACACCATGTCCAGCGGAAGCGGATCGCGTTTGAACGTACGCTCCGATTCAGGCACATCATTTTTGCTCCAAACAAGCGGCGATGCTTCATCTACGAACTGTACATACACCTGAGTGGGACTATTGATGTATGTGACGAGAACCCGCACAATGCTACCCAGCTCTTTTGTCACAATCGATTCATAGCGGATCTCCGGTAATGCTTCAGTCAACTCCTTGTCTTTGGTAGCGCCATGTGGCGCAAACGGCTGATGTAATAGACGGCAATTCGATCCTATCAATAAGATTTAAATTATTAGCTACTTGAGTCTCAAGTTATGCCATCTACTTACCTTTAAAGCATCCACCAATCTTTGGGTCGTAATGGCGACAAATGCGTTTGTCATCCGTTGGATTAAAACCCAACACCGCCTTGACCGCATCGCTTGTACATTGGCCCACATCCTCCAGCATTTCCTTATCCGTTTGACTCAATTCCATAGTTGATTTAACTAATCCCTGATCCTTGGTTGTTTTAGCTAGATTTTCCTCAGTTACTTCCTTTCTTTTCATTGTCAAATCCTTTTCATCTTCCAAAAACTCCACCTCTAAATCGTTGCCATTGTTGTCCAATATCCGCAGTCGCACATCCTTATAAATGAACTGTCTCATGTAATCAACTGCGTGATTGCGTACGTAACATCTGATGGCTTCGGCCGGCATAGTCGCTACATCATTTGGTAGTCCAAAGATAACCTCCTCGCCATTTAAATGAATGTGTTCGCCGTAATCCGGCAAATAAGCATCGTAGCCACCGCCCTCAGAGTGTGCATTGATCAGCACACGTGGTATTATCTGTTCCTGGGCATCATAAACGGCAAAGATCTTGCCAAAATCGGGTAACTGGTTGAGTTCCATGATGGGCATCTGGCAAGCTAGTAATCGTTTCAATGCCGTCGATTCTTGATCCCATTTGGCGACAAATATGCAGTTCTCTGAGATGTTGATATGCATCATTGTAGCCAGCACAATGCTGTCTTTGGGAAAGTTGGAAATGTTCTTCAGCAGTTGATCGTATGTTTCATTGCTCGACATTTGCTTTCCGCCCTTGGGAGGCTGCAAATGAGTGTTTCTGGATGGAATAGGAAACACTGGGGTAAACATTTTCGCAGGTGGATCTAAGCTAACTGTAGTCTTGGTGATTTCAGTCGCAGGTGTCGTTTCAATATTGCTTTGCTTGAGCTCCATCAACTGAAGAACATTCATTGTACGCGGGGGCGACTCTTTGCTGGTTGTAGACTGTACGTCCAGCTCGCCAACCTCAATACCATCCCGATTAGTGTGACTTTCTTTATTGTTGTTGTGTTCTAGGGATTCCCGGTCATTATTGCAAACATTTTCTTTTGCACTCACATTCTTAAAGTTACTCACAGGTCTGTTAAGATTTATGTGCAAATTTAACTTAATTATATATTCATTGACCTCGCTAACGCTGCTCAGTAAACCGTCGTGAACAGAAATTATGCGATTGTCAGCACGAGCGACATGAGACCAGCTTTCCATAAGTGATTGATGCACAATGTCTACATTATTTTTATAGTCCAATAAGTTTTCTTGTACTTTTTCTACATTGCGATGAAATAACGATAACAGCGCCGTAAGATCATCCAAATCCATTTTAGCTTTTATTTTCTTTACAGCAGTGAAAATCGTGGCGAAGTCTTATTCAAAGAACTTTAGAAGATAGCGGCAAAAACAATTTTTGGTTGGCAATGCTGCTGCAACAGCACATTTAACAGCATACATACTTTTTAAATCAGTAATCGATATAATTCTGTATTGCATCGCTTCGCATCCACGGTTGCCACACTTCGTACTTTCTATCAAATCTGGTACCTGATTCCGTCTTCGCACCGCCTTACCAATGATATATCGATATCACAACTAATATCGATATTTAACACTTAATCATTTGCCGCATAAAACGCGCTTCTACGATTGTTTTTGTTTTTTTTTTGTTAGAATTGAAATAAATTGTTGAAAATGAATGATGATACCGTGCCACAATTTGTAAGAATTGAATTAAAGCATACAGTTATTTAAATTAACAGATTTTCCTTTAAGGAATTGGGCGACGCGCTCGCAATGCGCTGCGGCAACACACTTACCGCAAGCTTTGTGCCCGGCAGCTCAAAGATTGCGATGAGTGCTTACCGGCCTGTGAAATGGAGCACACGCGACACTCCCAGCGATACGGCTGGCGAGGATCCAGTGTTGATTTACATGGCTCAGGAAACTACGCTTTACACAGAGCCGCTACTACGTAGTCTACTGGCAGAGACAAATGCAACATTTGAGACACTACAAACGCTGGGTAAAGGGCCGAGCGGTGTCATGAAAACGGCTGAATTTATGAAAATATCGCGTACATATCGCAGTATAATTCGTTGCTGCCTGGAAAAGCTAGAACATGCTAAGAAAATGCCAGAGGTACAAGAGGACGAATTAAAGGAACAGCGATACACAGAGGCAATTATGACCTTCTATGCGATCGAGTGTCTGTGGCATCTCTTTGAGATACTCTACATGCAGCAGCATCACAATCAGATGATTGTAACGCAGCTACTCGAATGGACACGCTTTCATTATCCACATACCGAAGATCGTGCGACAGATTTACTACTGATGGCCGAGGAGGCCAGCGAGTGCGACAGTTATTGGGACACTTTAAAAAAGCTGGTTATGCTCGGCCAGCTGGACGTGACGCGGGCCATACTCTCGCAGCATCGAAAATCTAACCAGGCCGCCTATCAAACAGCTGAATCAATCCTTAAAGCGATGCCCATTTATCAGGATGGCTATGCATTACAAAAGTTCTGTTCGCAATGGGAGTACTGGCATGTGGATTTGGAACGAAAATTAGCATCGCATGTATTTGCTGCCGAGCCAGAGCTTGAATTACTTATGCAACTTGTAATGGGCAGCAACAGTCATTGGGATGCGGAGCTACTTAATTCGCAGGACTGGTATGAGTATCTACCCGGGTATCTACTTTACACCAGGCCAACCTGCAAGCCCTTTGAGCTGCGGATTGCTGTCACCAATTGGATTAATCGCTGGTCACAGCTCCGTCCCAACTGGCAGATGACACAATTGAGTCGCATGGTCATGCAATTAATGGAACACGATGTTAAACTCTTCATCTATGATGCACAAAAGCTAAACGACAGTCATTGGTTTGCCACACATCTCATCGATCTAATCTATCACACGGGTCACCTCAAATCTTACTTTGAGCAGCACAATGTGTAAGTTATAATTACATCACGGTTGAAGATGTGATTAATGCGCTCACTCCTAATTACTATAGCGATCTGCCGGCCTTGCGTCACTCCATGATTTTCGAGTATGGCAGCTATTTGATGACCTCGCATAATCTCTGGCAGCTGGGCATTGATTATTTGGATTGTTGCGAGCAAGAAGGAACAGCAGCCATTGGACTGCTGTTGCCACGCATTCCATTGCGAAATGAACGTCAGGCGTTCAAGGTAATAGCACTAGCCAAAAGACGAGGCATGCTTAACGTAGAGCAGGACATCTGCAAGGTGCTATCAAAGCGTGCTTACAATGATCAACGCTATGGCAGCGCATTAGAGTGGGCGATACGCTCTAAGGACGTTCTCTTGGTCACAGCCATAGCAGACTTTATACTGAAGGTAATTGAGAAATTGTTAATAAGCTTCATTGTATGTTTTTATTATAAATGATTTGATTACAGCACTATTCCAAAACGGGGATTATGCTCTGCCAGGATGTTATCACAAGCATTGGTGCACGCATGTTTGTCTCGCCTCGCTTAGTTTTTCTATCGAAATATTACGAGTTCTATGAATTTTATCGCCAGCGTGACTTTCTGTCTGGAGCCGAGCTACTTATCAATCTCTTAGCTTCGAAAATAACACCCGATTAGTAAGTTGAGATGATTTTGATTCCAATATAATGAAAATAAAACAAATTACGATTGCAGTTTCTGGCCGTCGCTGTTGATTGATGCTTTGCCATTGCTGGAGTCTGAAGATCCCAAGATATTCTCCAAGGAAACGATTGCCATACTGCAGCATCTGGAAATGGAGCTGGTTCCGCTGATAGAGCGCAACAAGCTCAACACTGCCAAATTTACCAATGTAAGTGAAGAAGTTTAATTGATAATTACACGCAAGTTGTTAACCTTTGCATTCTCTTCCATTCGATAGCAAACATCGAAGACAGTTTTTAAGGATTATCGTGTGGAAAATGTCGAGGAAATTCTAGACTTAATGCGTCTGGCATGTGCTCGCAACTTGGCAAGATCATTGATCATTGAGAATACGGCGCCCCCATCGTGATTAGATAACATATATTTGTTTATAGTGTAATTTATTGTGTATTTTCGCTTTCCAATACATCGCAATCTTAATGCATTTCTAATTTCTTTATTTGTTAATTGTTTCATTTGCTTAATTGTGCCTCTTTGTCTGCAATAATTTATTAATTATTATAATTAGCAACAAACTCTACTTGACTGACCTCAGGTTGCCTCTTTTAACTAAAACAAACTCTGTTGACAATTTCAAATTGAAGCAATACTTTCTTTTGCTTAACACAATATGAATTTGGGATTGAAAGGAAATAAGCGTTAACCTAAAGGATCATAGTTTTAAGGCAAATAAACAAAAGTATACTTAAGCCAAAAACTTAAAAATAACAAATTTAAAAACCTAAAATATACTATAAGTAATATATATAAATCTGTCTGTATAAATTGTATATAGCTGCACAGAGTTTATGGTTATGCATCTAAGAACTAACAAACAACGCACAGAGCACAATGGATTAGTAGTATACTATATTGAGATATATAGATATGATCATTTTATTACTATCTGATCTTTTTATCATTATGAGAATCGCACGGCCTTGTACAAATGTTTTTCTTTCTTTACTTTCTTTTCTTTTTACCTAAAGACTACACATGGAACTACAGCGTGTGGGCTAGGGAGGGAGGGGGAGGGTTGGGGCGAAGCAATACAACACTTTTAAACAGAAGCACAAACATTTCATAACTCTAAATTCATAAAACAAACAATAAACTATCCAAATATGAGGCAGAACTTTAAAAGTTAATCGCCTTAACTCAAGTGGGACATACATTATGTGCGGGAAATGTTTTGACTGTCTGAGTTTTGGCATAATAGGGTCGCAAAATGCTCCAGGTGTGTGGAGTGGACCCTCTCAATTAGTATTACGGCCAATTAGAATGTGGAGCTATAATCGATCTTGAGTATTTTCGCTTTCGCAATATGCTATATGGTATAATACGCGTATATATATATATATATATATATATTTCTATATATAGAAGTCGAAGGATGTCTAGGATGTTGCCTAATTATGTTTCGCTGTGGTTGCTGTCGCTGCCGCCGCTGCGCTTGTCGAGGTGGCCGTTGTTGTGGTTGCGGTGGCTGCTACAGCAGCCGTTGCTGCCGCCGCAGCTGCGGCAATGGCGGTGGCAGCCGCACTGCCGCTTGTTATGGACCCTAAGCGAGACAGCGATGGCTCCCGTTTAGGTGGTACAATTGGCTTGGTCGGTATGGGTGGCGGTGCGCCACGTGCCCCGGCTGGTGGCACAGTAACTGGTGGCACAGCTATGGGCACTGGATGTGGATGCGGTAGTGTTGTGGCCTGATCCAAAGCAGCGGCGGCAGCCAGTGCAGCATATTTGCCGCCCGGAGCACGTTGTATGGTCGCTGTGGGCTGCATTTTGGCCGGTGATGGAGATGATGATGGGGCTGCAGCCACAATAACAGCAGCTACAGCTGCGGGAGCACTCGGTGTACCAACAGTGCCATCAGTTGTGGTAACTGCATTACTATTGTGATTGACGGCAGTCAGAGATGTGGGCACTGTGGGTGCACTGGCTGTACCCGTTGGCACGGTAGCTATACCAACGGTGGCGGCACTGCGTATGTTTTGTCCTGGCACTATGGAGCGGGCAATGCCCGTCTGGGGACCAGAGACCGGCATGCTGGTCACTGTGGCGGT
This sequence comes from Drosophila funebris, assembly GCA_018901825.1. Lineage (NCBI taxonomy): Eukaryota > Metazoa > Arthropoda > Insecta > Diptera > Drosophilidae > Drosophila > Drosophila funebris. The sequence continues at coordinate 1,948,202 of JAEIFK010000682.1, forward strand.
CGGCTGTACGATTTTCGCAATGTTCACCATGGGCGGAGCACATGCATCCTCTGTAAAACGCATAGAGAGGATGTTAAACAATGTTGCATCAACAAATAAATAACAACAAATTAAATTATGATGAGGCAAGCATAAGAATAGCATTATAGATTTATATTGAGGAAACAAAAACAAGTTGATTATCAGATGGAAGTCTAGGCTATCTTGTTGTCTACTAACTTAAGTTGTAGCTGGCGTGATTACTGTCTGGGTGTGAGTGTGTGTGTGTGTGAGATGTAACTAATTGTGTGTTGAGGAGATGTTGAATTGAAGGTGCATTCGTCACAAGTACGAAACAAGGAAAGAGTAACAAAATCACCTTGCAAATTGCGTAAGATATTTTCTAACAAAATATTTCATCTTTGAGAAATTCACGTAATAAATGTAATATAGAATTATTTAAAATAAATAGAAATCAAAAAGGTTAAATCATAATTACGACAGGCAATCAAATTCTGTTCAATACTGAGCAGCACTTACCACTAAACTGACGCGCCTTTGTGGCAGCTGCCACCGTCGAGCCACCTGCCACCGATTGCTGGTGTTGATGTTGCTTCTTCAATGCCTCATGTTCGCCCCGCAACGTGTTGAGCTCCTGCTCCAGCTCCTTAACACTGTTTATAGCATAAACATATACAATTTTCATTCATAATAAGCATGGGGAAACTCATGAAACACACCGTAGTTCTTCTTTGGCCAGTTTGGCCATTAGGGTCTTGCGCTCCAGATCCATGGATTGCGTTTGTTTCTCCAATTCCTCCTCCATTCGTAGCGACTTTTTGCTCTCCTCCTCGAGGCCCTCAGCAATGGTATCCGAGCGTTGCTTCTCTTCGGCCAAAATCTGTGCCAGATCTTCGGAACGTTTTCCTGATTGAATTACAAATTAATAAAAGATACTTGTTTGTATTTTTATCATCATCTTACCCTCCTCAATGTACTTCATCAAGATCTTCTTTCGCTCGGCAATGAGCAGCAGCACAATTTGCTTTTGCCTGTTACGCTCGTATTCAAGCGTCTCTTGCAGCTTTTTGAGATCCTTCTCCATATTTGCGACCTGCGCATGTTCAGCCTCTAATTGCTGTCGCAATTTGGTGCGCTCCATTTCCAAGCCGTAGGTTATATCATCACCCTGGGCGGTATCATGCTCATGCTTGCGCCTCTCTTCCTCCAATTGCTGTAACATCCGCTGATTGTTCTCCAGCGATTCGGTCAGTATATTAACCATACGGACATGTGTGCCGCGTTGCTTGCTGACCATTTGATATTGTTGTTCCATTTGCTGCTCAATTATCTGGCGCACCTCCATCTCGGCTTGTGCCGCCTGTGTAGAGGACTCTCGAGATATTAGATTGCCATTCAATGCGATCTTATCGCGAAATAGCGATGCATATGGATCATTTGGTTGTACACGTTTTGTTCTCAACTGTGTAATTAGCTGTTTGACGCGCTCATTGCGTAGCGCTGCAATGCAAACATCACGTGCCTGCAGCTCCCCCTCCAAATAATATAGCATCTTGACCAGCTCACTATGTGGAAGCTCAGTGCGTCCATTGCCTAACTGCTGCTGTTGTTGCTGTTGCTGCAGCTTCTGACCTGCACCCGGTTTCATCGTTTGAAATTCATGTGTGGCGCTCACGCTGTCGCCGCTACTGCAAGCCGCTGTTGCTGTTGCACAGTTGATATCCAACTCTTGCTCGGCGGCTGCGTTATTACTGGAGATTTGCTCCATTATCCTGGCTTGCTTTACAGCATAAAAAGTATTTGGTGGCTGCTTTCGAGACTGCGTTGCAGTTTGTTATCTGTTATTTAAAGTTTGCACTAATTATTGCACTTATTGCCGCTGTATTGTGCTACTTAAATGACATTTTAATGGCCGTAATTTCCTTTAATTCGCTTAATTCTATGCCATAAAATTCTTTGTTGCCGTGAAAAATTGGGTACTTTTTGTTAGAGATGTAACAGAGAAACATCGCCTTATCGAATTGATGATAACGATTTGTGCGCAAACCATCGGCAATATACCCATCACCAAATGGAAGCAAAACTTACTCCACACTTAACGAATGGAACTCCACTCTACGGTACAACAGATACATTTAACGAAACACAGAAAATTTATTTGGTTCGCCATAACAAAGTTAAACTATTTTCGATAAACAAATGGTTTGGCTGTATTATAAGCCAAAGAATTCCGTATGCGCTTGCCCACCAAACGATCGGCCAGTGGAACCAGTGACGGCTCGCGTACATAAATACCTGCAGCATGTGGAGTCCAAACACGCCAAACGCTCTGCGAATTTTCGGGTAATAGGAGGCCTAACCATCCAGCGGAACTTAGAGTTATATCACAATTTAATTGTTTTTCTGGTGGTCCTTTGGTTGCCGATTGACTGCTTTGCACTACAATGTCTTGCTTCATGCATTGTAATCCTGGCCAGCGCTGCAAACGTGTCTCATCCCCACCAGCCATGGGTACACCTAGTATTGGTGTTCCCCGATAACGCTTATAAATGTCGTCCGCACTCTGAGTGTCTGCTATTAGCAACGGCAAATTTTCCACTGCAAAGATGAACAACTTAACCCAATCACTGGTGAATTGCAGCAGATCAATGCGCGCCAAGCCACCCAAAAATAGTGTCATATTAGGAGCCAGTCGAAGCGCTCGGGGCTTCAACATTTTAGTGGGTTGCAAATGCAGTAATTCCTCTGTAGTTAGCAATGGAGTAATTTGATCCGGCTGCATAACACCGGGCGTATCATAGACCCAGCGAGCTTCCCGATATTCCGGCTTTCGATCGTTCAGCGTCGTTATAGGCTGTGTGCCCGATGACATGGCAAATGCATCATCCACCTCCGCGCGATGCTCGAATGTTCGTCCCACGTTTCCAATAAGTTGAGCAGCTGTCGCAGTTCCTGTTTCCTTGGCCTGATCTCGACGTAGTTGATCTAATGCTGCGCGTTGAGAACGTTCGGAGAAGAGACGCTTGAAGCGTTGATATACACGAATGTCAGATGGTCGCAATATAGGGAATTTCAGCATTTGCAGCGTTGTGCCAGGCCAGGCACAAGTGGTTGCTTTGTGCACCAGTTCACTGGCCTCTGGCCGGCAATAGTCCGAGTTCAAAAGTATATTAAAGAGCGTGCTCTTGCCCACATTGGTGCAGCCTAGCAAATAGACATCGCCTTTGTATTGCCAAATCTTGTGCAGCTGCGTTATAAGCTCTTCAATGCCGTAGCCTGTCTTGGCTGATATTAAACTGACATTTTTAATATTAAGGGCATCGAAGCCGCCGTGTTGAATGAACTGATCTTTGAGGCAATGCTTGATATGGTTAAGGTAGCTATTGGAGTCACGTGGCATTAAATCCACCTTATTCCCCACTAGGAATACTGGTCGCTTGGAGCCAAGTACTTGCTGCATGCCTGGCCAAATAGAACTGGGCAAGTCCAGCAGATCTACTATAATCACAGCCAGGGCAAATTTATCCTGTATGCGCGATATAGTTTCCACATAAGCGGATGGCGGCACTTCCACGTCCAATGCAATGTTGTAATGCTTGAGGAAATGGCAACGTTGGCAGGTGATGGTCTTCAGTTCAGCTTGTGTGCGTCCCTTTTAATTTGCATTCATTAAATAAGTTGCTTTATGAAATAGAGTTCAAATAATCTATATACCTTGAAGATTTCGCTGGGTATGTAGCCGGGCATGGAACTGCTAGCACAATGTAAATGTGCGCCACATCCATTACAAGGCACATTTGATGGTGGCACTTTCGCATCGGGCGTTCCGTGTTTGGAATCAATAAGACCCAATTCATCTCCGCCACCTTCATAAAACTCATAATCCTCCATCCAATTGTACGGGTATGGCTCAGCTTTTGGCTTCATCTTACGGTCAATCTCAAGCAATACATCTAATGGTGGGTAAATCGTGGGAATCTTTTGGTTAATCTTCCCCAGCGGCATAAAACTGTATTCGAGGAAGGAGCTATAGTGCACATGCTCGTAATTGACATAGCGTTGGCGAGCCGCCTCCCATGCCCTTTGCCGGAAACTGTGATTTTCATTTGCCGTCGTATTCTGTAGTCTTTTACATGTACAAAATAAATTTCCATTCAACCTTTTTATGAAACACGATGTTTTCAACATTTTGGGGACTAGGCATATGAACGTTGTCTCATCGCTATGACACTGCGAAACAGTGCTGTTAAACATTGTAATAGATGGTTGGTGTTGAGAAACGTGACGAAAAAAGCAAAAAACACTCGTCGGAAAAGAGAAAAAAGAAAGCAGCAAAGCAAGCATTAGCGAAAGCAGAGCGTGTACAGAAGGTGAGTGAGTGCGTGCTAAAAAAGCGTGTATGTATTAAATTGAAACAAAAAAGGAACGAAAAACGTGGACAAAGCTTATACAAAATGCTGTTGCAATGATTATTATTCAATTGCACAAAGTACGCATTGGTAAAAGTACAGAGTGCAAGCCAAATAGTGATTAGGAAAGTGTAGAAAAAAGACACAAGTGTATGTGTGTGTGCAACTGTGAGCGTGCTGTATTGCGTCCGTGTGTGCGTGTATGTGTCAGTGTATATGAATCAAAGTAAAACGAAGCGCGACCTAATTTTAAACTATATATTACAATACAATTTGCATAAATAAATACAAATATGCAATACAAAAATACTATAAACGTGCAGGCGAAAAACTACCAATGCAATGAAAAACCGAACATTTGTTGTTGTGGCATGCCACGAAGAGTTGCCGCTGTTGCCGTCGCCGCCATTGTCTAGGCAGCAACAACCAACGACTCTCGCACATTTCTTCTGTGAATTTTGAGTAGTTCGTTCCTTCGCCTCATCCTATATTTGTTGTTGTGAGCGCCATGTTGAGTAATACACGACAACGACAACAACACCATTTGCGAGAGCGGCTCATCAATTTTGTGAGTGTTGCAACTTTCATTCGAACTCGTTTCGAATTGTTGTTGCTGTTGTCGTTCCTCATGCGCTCCCTAGAGCTTCGGCACTCTTTTTTCTTCTCTGTTGTTGTCTTTTCTCAACTTAAAACTGGTATTTTCTTTATGAAGAAATAAACATACCTACATAATATGTACACATGAATGCAATTGTGGGTGTTTTCTGCTTTTTGGTGGGCCAACAGAACAGGGGAAAAAAATCAATAATCGAGCAATAGCAATACTAAATTAGACAATTTCAACATCACTCAACAACTTTTCTTATTGCTACGCGGCCCAACTGCTATTAAACTAGTGCAAGTGAGATAGTTGCATTTTGTAAAAACACGAACACCAATGCAATTGAAATTTCCAGCAAATGTCTGCTCCTCGTCGTCGTCGTCGTCGTTGTTGTTGTTATTATTGTTTTTGTAATGTAATTGCGAAATCATAACGGCAGTTGAAAGTTGAGAGCGCTTAACCAAGTCTGTGTCTGTGCTGTGTATACGATATGCACGTTCGTGTGTGTGTGATCCGTTGCTGTAAGCTTAACGCTTAGACGAAGTTTGTAGTCGCTACGCTGTCAGAGTCTCCTTAGGCCGCCCACACACAGCCGGCGCAAGTGTAGCGCATATGGCATCGTCATCAAGCTGGTCCCAACGGCTGTCGCAACCTCAACACATGTTGTCTGCACAGTGAAGCGATTACGGTAGTGGCGTTTCATTAAATGTGGTCTTCTGTAAATGTTTCTTGAAAGTTTTCTTTGAGCACTCAGAATATTGTGCAGCAATTAAATTGCCTTGAAAGTTAATGTTTATTAATATATGTATATGTAAATATAAAAGAATCTCGTTAAGCTTTTTATACACACTGTGCGGCAGCAACTTAAAATTCAAATAAGCAACGCAAATGACTAAAATGCAGAAATTGCCTTGAAAAGTGAAAGGCATTCAAAGTGAGCGCACAAGCGAGTCTTTGATATTTTGTTTAACCTTTGTCGCTCTTTTTGCTGTTGTTATTGTTACTGCTGGCAGCTTTGCACATTTGACATTTTCCAACACACAGTACATTCCATGCCCGCCGTTGCACATTGCGGCTGCGCAAAGCACTTTTTTTTTGCAATTGTATAGAATGTTTTTGGCTGTAAGTGAGTCGTCGTCGTCGTCGTTGGTTGTGCAACGTTTAAGACTCTGCCAGCGATAGCGACAGCGTCAGCGCGGCGACTCTTTCGCAATTTGCAAGTTTGGGTCTCTGCTCTCTCACGACGGTCACACTCAAAGCGCGGCTTTGTGCTTTTTCGCACAATAATTTCGCTAAGTTTGTGCTTAATTCGTTTTAGTGTGCTATTTATCATCACGTTTTGTTGTAACTGCAATATATGTTGTTATTTTTATTTGTATTATCAATTTTTGCAGAAGTAAAAACGAAAAACCAACTAAACACTGCATAGAGTGAAGATCGTTCCGATTGGAAATTTTTTTGGCCGCTCATCCAAATTTCTCCTGCCTAAACCAGAACAGTGAGCGCGCGTTTTCTTTTAACGCTCTCCAAGCCAAAAACAAAAGCTTCTTCATGATGTCGTCGGATCAACAATTCTTTCTAAAATGGAACGATTTTCAAACGAATATGGTAACCTCGTTCCGTCACTTGCGCGATGAGAAAAGCTTCACAGACGTAAGTACCATCATCATTTTTTTTCCAAACACACCAAACAGACAATAGGCCATCTCATTCCATGGTCATTTTCTACGTTAGTTACCTTCATTCATATCTAAAGAGTATCTACCTGTGACCATCATTCACCTTTTTTTTTTTAGTTTTTTCATTTGTTTCGTTGTGTTTGTTATGTTATTGTTTGGTGCTGGTTAGGGGGAAATGTGTAGCAGTCTGGTAATGATTTCCATTGATTTGTTTTCATGCAGGTAACACTCGCCTGCGAAGGCCAAACCTGCAAAGCACACAAAATGGTGCTCTCAGCTTGCAGTCCCTATTTTAAGGCGCTATTGGAGGTAAGTGATAAAATACATATTAATAACTTTACTGATGTGCATTCCACTCTTTAATGTTTTAGGAAAATCCCTCAAAGCATCCCATTATTATACTGAAAGATGTGTCCTACATTCACCTGCAGGCAATACTGGAGTTTATGTATGCCGGCGAAGTGAATGTATCGCAAGAACAGTTGCCGGCATTTCTCAAAACCGCTGATAGACTCAAAGTGAAAGGTCTGGCAGAGACACCTAGTTCTATAAAGCGGGAGGGTTGATGGTATTTAAACAAATAAAACACATAAACACAACTATAAGAAACTTATATATGCAAGCAAGAAAACAAAAAACAAAACAAAATTCCAACTAAACAATGAAATATGAAAATAGTGAAGAACATTATAAAAAACGACATTTGAGATACACAACTCATACAAAGAAAATTAATTTCAAAAATCCATTCACACCCACACATACACATAGACACAGGCAGACTAAAGTTGACAGATATGATAGTTCAAACAGAAAAGTAACATTTACGATTTTACGGTTACCCTACTCAAACTACGCCCCCACCCCCACTCTAGACCAAACAATTGCAATATTTATGAACACTGTCGACCCATTGAACTTGATTTGTATCGTATTTTTAATTTCATCATAAAATAGTTTGTAACATATTATTAAAATAAAAAAAAAACACACACACACAAACAAAAACACTGTATAAAAGGCAAAATATGGACAACCCAACAAAACAAAATATGATAAAACAAAACCGCACTTTTGTAAAGTAATTAAAAGAGAATTCATAAAAATAAAATACATAGAAACATAATTATACATAATAATATATAGTGTGAGATATGTGCAAGTTGAACGTTAAACAAAAAAAAAAACCATCCGCACTTCCGCGAATATTTAAAGCAAACACATTCAGTTAGTTTTTAAGCCACTAACTAAAAACTACACACACCACCCACACACATACACGGGCGTTCAGAGACCGAGAAAAATACAATAGATTGAAATAATTATATCTAAATATTTGAATTTAAAATGCAAAATTTCAAGTACTTTAACTGTTTTGAAATATATTTCAACTTTCATATACCATAATTAAAATATTTAAAAACAAAATAAGAAAAGAAAACAACAGAAATAACGTTCATCATTTTGCGATATAAAGAAACTTTCATGTGAAGCTATCAATTCTACTTAGTTTTTTAATGATAGTGAACATAAAACTTGATGAAAATTATATAAAAAAAAAATAAAATAAAAAAATGAATGAAACAAAAAGCAAGAAAAACGATACTTGAATATTATTACATAAAGTAAAATATTTATATGTATGTATATGTATACATGTGAGCATAGATTTAAATAACTACGATAAATAAACAGAATAATTCCAAAAATATGACATCGACTTAAGATTATTTATTTATTCCTTTACGAGCAAATCAAATGTTGCAATTCTTAGAATTTTATTTCAATTGATTTGGTAAATTAACAACATTTCCTGTGTTATTAACAATTATGTTCAACAAAATTGATGACGCTCACCGCTGATTACAAATTACGCTAATATTGATTTATTTATACCGCCAGATTCGTTAGCAGAAGTGATTGGAGAAGTGGCCCATATTGCATGAACTGTATTGCAATTTCGATTCCAATTTAAAAACTATTTTATATATTCGTATTTATATATATATATATAAATATATATATATATATGTATTATGCTAAATGAGTGTGTGTTTATTTAGTTATTAAAACAATACGCATTACGCGTATTCAGTTCGAACGGATCGGTACGCATCTTCTCTTGATTGACTTCCACACAGCGTGCCACGTCCGCAACGAGATTGGGTCGCTCTGCGGCGGTGGGCGCGCATGGTGACCAAATTTTGATATCATGATCAATGCCACTTGTGGCCAACATACAAATACTTGGATGCGGCTGGACACAGTTAACAATCGCACTGTCGGCCCGATACACGGCACGTATCTTGGCCGTCTCGCCTTCCCAGATATAGAAGTTGCCATCATCGGACCCGGCAACAATAAATTCGCCATTTAGACCCAAATAGTTAGCCTCCTTGATGTCCGTCGTGATGTTACAATGGCCAACATATCGTTGTTTGTAATCTTTGGCCGTCCGACGCAACGCATACTCATCATCGGTTAATCGCAAATAGCTGAATCCGTTCTCTATAAGCACACGTTCCTGCTGGGATGACTGGCCCACCTCCTGCGTCTGATCCTGCTGCTGTCGTCGATTCTCTCGTATGTCCTTGTGCAGCATGAGCACTCCATGATTGTTTGCAAAGCTCGGAAATCGTTGAATTAGCTCCTGCAAGCATTTGTCCGCCTCCTGGGGCCGATGCAGTTCGAGCAGCGCTCGAGCCAGCCGAAAATGTGCCTTCACATAGGTGGGATCCAGACGCAAAGCCTCATGGCAATCCCGCAGCGCCGCATATATATCTCCGAACCAGCCACGTCGCATCAACGCCGTGGCGCGATTTAAATAAAGCACCTCGCCCTTTGGATACTCAACCAATGCAGCCGAATATGCATCAACTGCGGCCAGCAATTTCCCATTTTCCAGATGCTCGTTACCTAGCCTTTTATGCTGTTCAATGCTTGTGGGTAACGCTCGTCGCTTTTGCTCCTTTTTAGAAGTTCTTATTGCTGGCTTTTCATCCGGATTAACCGTCGTTTCAACATTCTCCTCAGGTTCCGTCTCCGTGTCCGTTGCCGACGGCGATGCCGTATAGTCTGGCAGTTCATAAAAAATGGGGGGCGTCGCATTGTGCAGATCATAGCGATAGATATGTTCACAGCCCATATTCACCAGCAGCTCCGTAGAATTATAGTTATTAAAAGTGAGATAAGTAACGGTCCGAGACTCATGCACAATGTTGCGACCTATATTCTTAACAATCTGACCCGGCGCATAGTAGGATACACAGCTGCTTGCTGCAAAGTGAATACAGAAATTAATAGACGCCCTTGGGCAAGGAATTGGATGGCTATGCTAGACAATTACCTTCGTCGGGCAGCATGCGACGATCAAAGACGCGCGCATATGGATCATTAGCACCAACAGCAAGGTACTCAGTGCGTCGCGGATTAATTGCTATGCATTTGGCCTCCGTGGTGGGCTCGACTTGGGTACAAAGGCTAAGGAGTCGAACGCCGCCATTGATTGACGATTGCTGATCATCGCCGTTGCGACATCGATGCGGCTCACGCATGTCCAATTGGAGTATGCTGCCATCTTCGCCGGCGGACCAGAAGATGTGTGGGGAATCCGGTGCGGTGGCCAAACGTTTGGCTCGCATCGTATGACAATTGCAGGTGAATAAGGTTTCATTGCCGTGATTAATATCGTAAACATATATAAATTTGTCGGCTCCACAGGTGGCCACAATGTTGTTGTTATGCCGGGGAAGAAACTTCACCGAAAATATGTTGCCCAAATGTTTCGTGTGGATCGTTTGGATGCGACGCTTGCGAAACGGATCCCAGATCATTACTTTGTAATCATCGGAACCGGACGCTAACAACAGTCCATCACTAGTCCACTCGAGACAGTTGACACAGCCTTCGTGGCCGTTAAGGAGTGCCTCCTGTTCGAGTCGATCGACATACGCTGGCGAGGCCTGCAGCCGGCGTCGCAGTTGCTCATCAACATCGCTGCCGAATTGTTGTCGCTGCCAGTGCAACGAGCTGGCATTTAAGGGCGTCCGCTGTTCGACGCTCTCGTGGCGTTGATAACGCGAACTCGAATACTTAGTGCGCCATAGCAGTTCATCGCTCGACATTATCTACAAGGTGCGAATTGTTTAGAGGATTATGAAACGTGCTCAATTTATTATTACATGTTGCCTTGCCTTTGCCTTTGCTGTTCGCAATTGCCCCGTTAGTTTCACCCTCGCCTGCTGTGTTATATTTTTTTCCTCTTTAATTTTTGTTTTGCTCTGCGTGGCCCATACACGGTGCAATCAGGTGTCCAATTCGCAATGCAATTGAATGGCTTTTGTATGAATATTTTGACACGTTCAACATTTTATTGCAAGCGAAATATTCTAATCAAAAGTATACAAAAAAAAAACAATTTTGACTCATAAATTCGAAATTTGCCGTGTAGGAGCCGCATTAGAGATGGCCTTTTCGTTTGAGCAATAGCAATTTCTAGTTGTTCACAGAATTAACACAAATATCGATACGATTTTATGACAAATAACAATAAAAAGTTCTGATAAATTTTGATAAAATTGTCTTAGTTTTCATTGAATCATGTTTATTTGACATTTGTCAAAATAATTTGCTGTGACCAACATATAACCTATTTAAATCCCTGGTAATGTCTTCCGAAATAGAATAAATGGTCTTGCTGCGCACATACGAGCAGTTGATAGTCAAATGTGAAAATTAACTTAATCGATAGCATATCGACATGTTGGACACTTCGCTGGCTTTAGTCCATCGCTAATAATAATCAATAAACAGAGCAATTTTGGACAGCAAAACAGCAATTTTTTTTATAAAAACTGCATAAATTGTATGCAAAGTGTGTTTTAAAAAGCATCGGTGAGTGAAACATGTCCAACGAAAAAGTGGACGAGTGTGACAAGAAGCAGAAGGTGGAACACACGAAACAAACGACAAACAGTGATTCGCCTGATGATGAGTCGGAATCAGATGAGTATCAATCGGCGGGAGAGGGTGACGATGATGACGATACAATAGCAACAGAAGGAATACCAACAACAACACAAAAACCAACAACTGCCCCACCAGAACCTGCCCCTTTGCCAGATGATTGTGTTGAGTATCCAATGCATCGCAGTGTTTTTGAGAATGACATACGAACGCTGCAACGTCGCCTACTTCTAAGTACAGCCGCAACGGAGGTGGCAGGTAAAGACAGGCACGGCAATACGCCACTGCACTTGGCCGTTATGTTGGGTCGAAATTGCTGCGTGCGTTTATTGTTGGCACAGAATGCACCTGTCAAGGTAAAGAATAACGAGGGCTGGTCACCACTGGCCGAGGCCATAAGTTACGGCCACAGACAGACGATATCCCAATTGCTTCGCATGCTAAAATTACAGTCACGTGAGCACATGGAGAGTCGCCGTGAACGTCTCGTCCAGGCCTTGCTGCAAATGCAGGACTTTTACATGGAATTCAAATGGGATTTTCAGTCATGGTTGCCGCTTGTCTCACGTATTTTACCATCAGATATTTGCCGGCTGTATAAATGTGGCGCCTCATTGAGGTTGGACACCACACTGGTGGACTTTAACGATATGCGCTGGGATCGTGGTGATATCTCTTTTCTATTTCGTGGGGAAGCGCCACCAAATGAATCCCTTGTGCTGCTCGATAATGAACAGCAATGCTATCAGCGTTTGCGGTATGAGGAATCCGATATGGAGGATGAAGTGGATGTACTCATGTCCACGGACATCTTGGCCACACAAATGTCTACAAAGACAATACAGTTTGCTCGCGCTCAACGTGGCTGGTTATTTAGGGCCAATCGCAAAGAATTGATTGGTGGTCAGTATCAATGTGAAATCTACACCATACAGGGTCTAGTATTGAAACAGCGCAAGCGACGGGAGCACTTGTCGAATGAGGATTTGCAAAAGAATCGCGCCATTGTCGAGACAATCACCAAAGGCGGCGCCGGTCAGGTGGATACAAATGGGGCAGCAACGCCAACTGACAGTAACCTCACATTACCGGAGTTGCCGCGTCGGAGTTCACTTCAGCCGCCACCTGCCACAACCGTCACCTGGTCGGAATACATAAGCGCACCGGTAGGAAAATGCCCGCAACTTGGACGCACGCCCGTCCACAAGCAATCCAATAAAACGCTACGCGCTACTGTTGCCATGAGTGCAGACTTTCCACTCAGCGTGGACATGCTGCTGGATGTGCTCGAAGTGGTGGCACCGCTCAAGCATATCAATAAGTTGCGTGAATTTGTCACGCTCAAACTCCCAACGGGATTCCCCGTCAAGATTGAAATACCCGTGCTGCATACGGTCACCGCTAAGGTGACATTTCAGAAGTTTGAGTTTCGGGATAATATACCAGCAAAACTATTTGAGATACCATCACACTATTGGGAGGATGTGCGACGCTTTCAGGACTTATGACCTAGCGATGAATCCTCGTCATCCTCATCAGCTGCCAATACGCCAAGCGCCGTCAAGCAGATGGATTTAAATCGCAACAGCAACAGCAAGCGATCGTCTATTGGGGACTTTGATTAAGGATGCAGATGGACAGATCAATTATTCAAATTGCCACCCCTCGCCCCCACGTAACGTTATTGCCCCGCGCTGCCCCGTTGACTTAAGTCAGATACAAAATTGCAATTTTCACCATAAATTATCAATCATTTAAATTATCAACGTGTCCCCATTTTCATAAAACTTGTTTTGTTTTGTTCATTAAAATGTAACGCTCTGAAAATTGCAATTTCGGACTCGAAAACAAAGAAACAAATTGAATTTGTTATGGACTTGTGGCACGTGTTTAGTTTGAATTAGTTGATGTGGAGTCCACACATGGGATCCACAAGCCAGTGTCATAATCGCATAGCAAATTGAATGCAATCCACAAGTTTGTATAGGGGGGTGGGTAACGAATTATGTTTGTATATGAATGTATTTACATTCATTTAATGCATTATGCATTAATCAATTGATGTATTTATTGTTGCTCTAGGCTGATGAGTTTACTCTTAAACATTCTACATTCTACATAGATTTGTCATTGTTTTATTACCTAATCATGACTCGAGCTTTCGCTCCCGTCCACTTATCTATTATCTGGCCCAATGATTCAGTTTGACAATAGTGTTAATAAATCTAACAAATGGCCAGCAGAGAACACATTTTCAATTATCAACACAACAAGCTCGAGTCTTCAAATTGTTAATCAACATTTTAAAACAAATCTCATCATGCACACACACATACAATATACATATAGAGTATATTTATAAATGCTAAATCAAAATGTAGCCTTTTTTAATTATCAGTTGTTGATTTTTTTTATCATTTTTAGAGCGGCATTCAACAAAGTTGTATGCAATTGTAAATTATTATTATTTTATTTTTTGTATTGTATTTATGTTTGTTTTATTTTTATATATTTAGCGCAATTTTAAATTGATTTTAAGCTAAAACAAAAAAAATGTATTTTAAATATAAAAACAAAATTAATTATATTTGATCATGCCAGATATATGCTCTTTCCGTAACGTAGTCTTATTTTTCCCGTCTATCGTTTGTCTAAAGAAACAAGAAACAAAGGAAGAGTATAACATAACCTGTACTTAGTAATATTATAGAAATGCCTATTATTTAAGTTATTTATACATTATGATAAACAAACGTCCGTAAACCGTTTCCAAAAAACATTTCATAATAAGAAAAAGTATTTACGAGCTCACAAAAATTTGAACAGCTTCACAAATTAAATAATTTTATGTACACACGTAGTTGCAAATTCTTAAAAGCATTTATGTTATTTTTATGGATGAATGTACATATTTATTCGATAGCGGCTCTTACTACTAATTTTAAGTTGCATTTTGTGCATTGACAGCTCATAATAATTATGTTGTTATTCTCAAAAGCATTTTTAGTTCATTGTGAGCATTGCTTATCAAGCAAATATGCACAAATGTGCTATATAATCAATATGAATATTTAATAATATTAGTGAAAAATCATCTTTATGTAAACACAGCAAACCATAATAAATGAAAATCAATATTAACACACACAAAGACCTAATCAATGCTATATATATACATATATATATATATATATATAGATGAAGGGGAATATATATTTATACTTATATCAATTTAACCCGTGAGCATTTATAAGAGCTCTACAATGTATACACACACACCCACACATCTGTAATCTGTAAAATGAGATCAACAATAATAAAGCGGGTTTATCAAAATCGGTCAATGGTTTTCATATGAATTACGCGCGCACTCTACGTTGTACAACACTTAGTTTTATTTTCCAGTTATCGATGTCGATATCGATATATGATTTAATTGGCAGTCGATGCTGTTAATAAAGACACTTTTTATTCACATTTATCTGTGACTTTTAATAAAATATTGAGAAGCAATGAATATATATTGAAGCTGAGACTAAGTAATTAAATGAACTAGATCTGTTCCAATAAACAGATACTCGATTTATTTAATTTACTGGTTCGTTCCGCGGAACTTATTCCGCACCACTCACACAACTCAGTACATATAATTATTAAAATTTACTTTATAAGGAGTATAAAAGGACATAATGATTGTTTCACGATTGACAAATCCACTCAACGTAGCACTTCAACGACTTGTTCGTCCCAGTGCCCGCACTGAAATCAATATAAGTCGAAATATGTCAGGTGTTCATTTCCGCAGTGGTGCCTTAAAACCCAAACCAGGCGAGATGCCCTTTGGTTTGTTCGCGATTCTGTGTGCTGTGATTCCTGGTCTATTTGTGGGCGCCACCATCAGCAAGAACGTGGCCAACTTCTTAGAAGAGAACGATTTGTTTGTGCCCGCCGACGATGATGATGATGAAGACTAAATAAGCTAAGGAAACCGTATGCGGAGCCCTCGCTAGTCATGAAATGAATGACACGACAGCTTAGAGTTTGCTCCTTCCTGCTAAACCAATCAAAGCCAAAAGTTTATTCATCTAATTCAATATCTTTGCATTGTTAAACCACTTTAAATTTAAGAACCTAGAAAATCGTTTGTTGCCACAATTTGTTCTCTTGAACAATACGAATATTTATTTAAATACTTTCTCTTTAATTAATAATTGCAAGTTTTTTTTTTTATGATGACAAATGTTATAGCATTAAATAATAAAGTTTATTCAAATGAAACACATGTGCGGCGTCTTATATAATGGTTTCTGAAAACTGAACAATATGTGAATAATATAAAAATAGCTATAAACAATTATACATACACATACGACAGTTGCTGCGGGTTTGTATTATATTTATATTTATACTTATCATATATTTATTTAATCAAACCCATTAGCAATTATGTTTATCCGCCCAATGATTAAAAATACCATTTCTTTTGTTTGTGTTTTTGCCGAAGTGGAATTTTATTTAATGAAATTTCTGGGGGTGTACAAAGTTATTACTGCTCGTTTGTTTTGACTGCTTGCTGTGCGCGCCTACTATAAAAAATCATTCAATTATTTTCTTTTTTTTTTTGGCTCTAAAGCGGCACTTGTGTATTTGTCTCACGACTTCGCACAAATACATTTTGAATCATACAAATTATTGTTTGTTTATATATAGCTTTAAATATATATCTGCTGTATATATTATATGTTGATCTGCGTGTTACTATTTGTCTTTGATTTGAATAAAAAGTAAAAGGTTATCGCTCCATTCGCTTGGATTTCTTTAAGCAAAATGCTCAAAAATCAATAATCATTCATATTCCAAATCGGGTTTTGGTTATGTGTGTTGTTTTGCTTTGTTGTTATATTTGAAATATCTTTTTGCAGCTGTTTTGCGTATATAAATGTTTTTTTGTATTTTGCATTTTTTTTCTCAAATATTTTTTTTGCTTTGTTTTTCCATTTTGTTTAATAAAAAAATATGAATTTTATTTTCACTGCATGCCGCATATGCTGCATGTTACATGCTCACATGGCCTCGATTCTTTTTTATCAATTTGTTTTTAATATTCTTTTTTATTTAATCGTATGTATGGTGTAAAAACATCTTATCTAACAAAAGGCTGAACGCAAATAATAAAAAAATAACCTGGCGTTCGCTCGCTTTACATATTTTGCTTTCATTTTCCCAATATAATATGTTGTATATATATATATACGCAAATTGTAATTATTTTACTTTTGTTGATAATAAACATAAAAATCCTGCATTCACGCATTTCCCCTTCTCGCGAAAAATTCTCTTCACACGATTTGTTGCTTTGCGCTTTAGCGCCCTCTTCATCATCTTTTCTTGTATTTCTCATATATGTTTTTAATATATATATGTATATGTATTTTTTTTTTTTAGTTTTTACATGGATTTTTCAATTTTTTTATATGCTTTTTCAATAATTTTTTTTTTTTCATTTGTATTTATATTTGTTTTTAAAATTGTATTTTTCTCAACATATTGATTTTTGTTGGTTTTCAAAGTAGCAAAAACTTGACTCTCATATTCTTGCGGTTGTTTTTCGTTTTTGTTGTTGTTGGTTGTTTTTCTCTGCTCTATCTCGTTTTTCCTTTACATTTTTTCATTTTTATTTATTTTAACATTTTTGCAATTTTTTTGTATTATCTTTTTTTTTCATCTTTTTTAAAAGTGACTTTTTCTTGTTGAAATTACAGAAAAAAGTATTACATTTGACTTTCTCAGTTGTTGATGTTCTTTGAAAGATTTAAAACATAATAATAGTGTACGAAAATTCATTTAAAGTGTTTTGTGTGTGTTTTTTGGATGTAACAAGAAACTAAATTCGCCGACTTTAACAACAATTTCAATGATTATTATTTTCCTGATTTCACGCATTATTTGCTTTAATTTGTTGCATTGATTGTTATTATTTATTCTGCATTTTGTTTACGCATACAAAATAAACATATATTCCAGTTTACGCAAAAAAAATAGTTATATATATATATATATCTATATATAAATATGTATATAAAATGTATGTGGGGTTTACATATTTTTCGTTTCTCGTTTTGTGTTTGTGGTTTCTTGTTTTTCTCTTGTTCTTGGTTTTCTGTTCTTGATTTGCGATACAAAAGAATAAAATCTACATATTTTCTGTATATATATATATGTATATAAAAAAAGCTTCTGCGCCTGTTGAATGTTGCACGTTGTATTTGTTGTAAGCGGTTGCTAACTGCTTCTGGGTTTTGAGTACTTGCGTAATTGCGTTCGAAATTAAATGATTGAAATTGTTTGTGTCGCGTTGTTTGCCCCCGATTATCGGGGGGATTGAATTATAGTCGGCTCTTCTTTGCTATCGGTTCATCTTATGCCTTCAAGTTTGTTGTTCATCTCTGTTTTCTTGTTTCGTTTGTCATTCGCTGCGTTTTTTCTTTGCTTGAGCATCAATATGCGAATTATTTCCGTGTTTTGTAAAATTGAAAGTGAATGAGGGAAAAAACTGAAAAAGCCATCAAATTTGTAATCAAGAATTTCACAAATCTTAATTAATTTCTATAATATGGTATAACTTACATTTTTGGGTGTCGAGTGATTAATAAAAAATTTTTAATCCGCTTTGTGGTTCGAGCTTAATTGGCGGGTTCGGTGACGCGATGAACCTGCAGTACAGCGACTGCCTCCTCCACCTTGGCCTTGAGAGCCTCCTTATCCTCCAGCATGTGCAACAGCTCTGAATTTTCAATCTCCAGCAACATGCCGGTAATTTTTCCAGCCAATGCGGTGTGCATACGCTCAATCATCGGATACAGACGCTCACCGAGAATCTGCTTCTGCTCCTGTGGTGTGGCATTAGCCAACAGAGAGGCAAGCTTCTCCTGGTCTGTAAAAGAGTGCAAATGGTAAGGAATTATAAAACTTCTTGGTTAGATTTTGACTTTGTTACTTACTGTTGCCCTTAAGCTGTTGCTGCATTGGTTGGACCTGTTGCATCTGTTGCACTGGCGGATTACGCATGTTGGCGGTGTATTTGTAGCTTGCAGTACGTTGTTGAGCACCGCCTGGGATTTGAGCTCCAGCGATTTGCATGTTGGGAGCGGCCACAGATTGCTGGCCTGTGATAGCACGTGCACCAGAGCTGCGCATATTGTTTGCCGCAGCGGCAGCGGCAGCAGCGGCATGTGTGCCCTGCACTTGCGGTGGCTGTGCACCGCGAGCACCAGCTGCCGATTGGCGGAACTGTGTGGGCACTGCACCGGCTGCACCCTGGAAGCCACCGGCGGCTGCAGAAGCAGCGCCTGGCTGCGCACTTGGTACTGCGGCAGGGGCACGCACCTGATGGGCCCAGCGTGGTGTGTTGCGCATCTGTGCGGTCAGTTGTGGGCCGAAGAAACGTTGGCTTGGTGGCATTGTGGGTACAAAGAAACCACCTGCTGTGTTCGGCTGGAATATTTGTCCAAGCTGTTGCATACGCATGCCAGTCATGTGACGCATATACTGGGATGCTAGGTGAGCCTTGCGTTCCTCCTTGCGCTGAGCAAGAGCCACGTAAAGTGGCTTGCTGCCGACCACACGTCCGTTCAGTTCAGTGACGGCGCAAGTGGCTTCATTGGGCGAAATGAAGCAAACGAAACCAAAGCCCTTGGAACGACCCTCTTCGTCGGTCATGACCTTAGCCGACGTGATGGTACCGTACTTCGAGAACTCGTTACGTAGGCGATCATCATCAATTGAATCATCCAGATTCTTAACGTACAAATTAACACCGAACACAGATTCATGGCGCTTCTTCTTGAGCTCTTCAAATTTGCGTTTCAGCTCCTGCTGACGCTCGGCCTTCTTCTGAGCACGAGCCACATACAGGGACTTGCCTTCACCCATTTCCTTGCCATTAAGCGCCTGAACGGCAGCCTCAGCAGACTCAGTGGTTTCAAAAGCCACAAATCCGAAGCCCTTGCTCTTGCCATCTTCCTTGGACATGACCTGGTTAACAAAACAAATTGTTATTACTATTTCTATCGTAAATGAGACGAACATTAACTTACTTTGTAGCTGGTAATCGTGCCGTATGGCTCGAAGAATTCCTTTAACTTCTCATCATCAAATTCTTCAGTAAAGTTCTTTACATAGACATTTGTGAAGAGTTTGGCCTTCTCGCCCAGCTCCTTCTCGCGCTCCTTGCGTGGAATGAATTTGCCCACGTAGACCTTTTTGCCGTTGAGCAACATGCCATTGACCTTGTCAATTGAGGTATTGGCGGCCTCCTCTGTTTCGAAATGCACGAATCCATAGCCTTTGGAGTGCCCCTTCTCATCGGTGGCCACTTTGCAGCTCAAAATGTTACCAAACGCGGAGAAAGTGTCGTAAATGGCCTTATTATCAATGGCCTTATCCAGGTTCTTAATGAACACATTGCCAACGCCGGAGCGGCGCAGTGAGGGATCGCGTTGCGACCACATGATGCGTATGGGCTTGTTACGAACTAAATCAAAATTCATTGTATCCAATGCTCGCTCAGCTGTCAAAAGAGAAAGAGGGACACATTTATAAATGATCATTAGTTAGCAGTCAACAATAAGATACAAATACACACACACACAGTTGCATTTATTTTGAAGCATGAACAAAGTAGTCTTAATAGTGTTGGAAAACAATTGCTTGTCGGATCCCGAGTAATTCCACATTTTATACTCTATTTCACTCAGTGCGAAAAGTAGTTTTAATAGTGTTGGAAAATAATTGTTTGAGAGAAATCAAACATAGGGAAAAATGCAGATTGCATATTTTGTGACTCTTCTACTTCTGCGCTGAGAACTTAATGCACAGTGGCAACCTCAGCGCATGGTAAGTCAAGTCTGCAGTAACATTTCTCTGGCAACTTTGAATCTTAGTTGGCTCAAAAAAGGAATTTTTGACCAACCAATGGGTAGAAGTTGCCTAAAACGTGTCTTAAAGTGTACTATAACTAAACTGTAACGCTTCTACTTCTGTAAATGACAATTATTGACAATTACATGGTAAGTTGCGTGCTTTATTCTGGCAGCAATGAATCTTAGTCGGCTCAAAAAAGGAATTTTTGACCAACCAATGGGTAGAAGTTGCCCAAAACTTATCTTAAAGTGTAATATAACTAAACTGTAACGCTTCTACTTCTGTAAATGACAATTATTGACAATTACATGGTAAGTTGCGTGCTTTATTCTGGCAGCAATGAATCTTAGTCAGCTCAAAAAAGGAATTTTTGACCAACCAATGGGTAGAAGTTGCCATTTGACTAATTTTCTTAAATGTAACGCTTCTACTTCTGTAAATGAGAGTTGGACGCCCATCTACACGGTAAGTCACGTGAGTTTATCTAGCTACTTTGAATCTTAGTCAGCTCAAAATGGTTACAATTATTTGACCAACCAATGGGTAGAAGTTGCATATTTATACCTAACCTAAAAAATAATAAAAACAAATCATTAACAGACGACGCAGTTCAGTAAACTTTGCGGAATGCGACGAGGCGAAGACTACGATTTCACACAGCCAGCAGGTCCGTGTGTTAATTCAATAAAAATCAAAATGTAAACGACCTTTTCGTAATCAACAATAATAAAAGTTGCGAGACGCATAGCTTTTAGTGGCGGTGAAAGTTTAAGTTTGTTTTCGCTTGTAACAAAAAAGAGAGAAACATGGCTTGAAGTGTCGAGTCTTTTGGACTTTGGCATGCCAAGAATTTACACGTGTTAATGAATGAGCAGAGCACATGAATGAACACAGGCGGACGACTGACGATGGCCTTGCATTTAAGCTATAAAAAGTGAAAGCAAAACAAAGAGAAAATACGAGTTTTCTTCTTCTGACTCTCCCAAAAGATTATGCCACGACGACACACACGCGTAAATTAAATGTTAAAGCATTTAGATATTCTAAAATCATATATAACCTATAAGTAGATAATAAAGCGAGTTCCTCAAATGTTTAGAAGGCGCGTACGGGCATAAACAATAAACACATGTTTACGGTACACACACACACAGAGCTATAAAACTCCGGGTGTGTGCGTGTGTGTGTGTGAGAGAGAGCCACTTGGATACAATGATGCAGACAAAACTAGACTGACGCCATTGCATGGCGATGGCAGAATGGGGCGTGGTGTGTGCGATAAGCTGCTGTGAAGTGAAATAATATAGCATCAGAATTGCAATTTCTATAGAAACTTCCAGTTCTTTGATGACTGGCAGGCAACAGCCAGCTGTTTTTTCTTCTCTCCCTTTTGTTCTCTCTTTCACTTTTAAGCACAAAAACTGGAATTTTAACGCACACAATCACAAGCGAGCGTTATGTTTCTCTGAGCACACGTTTATATATATATGCACATATATATATATATATATATATATATATGTGAGTGCAAAAATTGTACACGTGTTTTCGCTGCTTGTGTCATTTTAGGAGCCTTTGTAGGAAGTCCCTATTATTAAAAGTACATATGCATGTACTTATGTTATATGTTTATATGTAATGCAGATGTAACATTATTTTTGCGATCATTACTCACCATCGGCTGGCTGCTGGAAATTGACGTAGGCATAGCCTAACGAGCGACGGGTAACAACGTCGCGACAGACACGAATGGATAGAACTGGGCCAGCAGAGGAGAACTTCTCAAAAAGTCCCGATTCATTGATGTCCTGGTGTAAATCACCCACGTATAAAGAAGCCATTTTTGGTGATTAGGTCCTCCTAAGATTAATAAAATTATATGCTTAGTTGTCGGGTAAATTTGTATGCAAGGCAAATTTTGTATCATCCATATCTCTGACAGAAAAGCAGAAAAACGCAGAATAAAAAGATTTAAAAAAGCGGCGTGGTTTTTGCCATCGGATCTTTTGTTGTATGTGTACGTGTGCGTGCATGTCTGTGTGGCAATACTGACGCATGTGACAGTTGGACGGGCGGTCGATTGGTCGACATGGCAACACTGCGCGGCATAGGCATGTGCTTTGTTGTTGCTGTCTTTCCTTCTTTCACACACCAACACCAATAACCAGAACTCATGTTGGAAAATTTCCACATGCGCACACCATAATACATGCATGTTTGCCCCGAACCCGAATCATTAATTTAGTCATATTTGAATACGAAATCTTAAGTAATGCAAGCCACACAAATCATCTTGCAAATCATACACTGGGCTGGGTCTTTGTTCGATTTCTTTAGCAATTTACTGCGCCCTTTTTGAACGACAGCTTACGTCGCCATCTTGCGTGGCACATGAAACACATTTCACAAGAAAATTCCGAATTTGATTTTTTTTAGTCTCTTCGCTGTTACGATCGTACTTACGTTTTCAGCACTTGCTCGAATTTTTTGCTACTTTTTACAATTTTTTTTGGTTACTTTTTATATTTTTAATTTTTTTTATTTTTTTTAAGATTTTTTTCTTCACAAAAAATATGTGATAAGTCGTGTGCTAAGCGAAACCACGACCGCTCACTTAAACGGACTCTACTCGACTCGCCGAATTTTTCTCTCGCCTATTTCACGAGGTGAGAAAATATCTCGCTGTCTTGTGAAGAGAAAATACAACTCGTTTATTCTTCTCGTTCGACATTTCATTCCTTAGCCAACACTGTACGATATTCAATGTTAGTGCAAGTGTTGATTAACTTTGCTTTCAAACGGCTAACGAACATGCTAAGTAAAAACACCATTATCTTTTATTTTTTAAAACTTATAAATCTGCTCATTTTATACGTTTTCTACAATTGCCCATAATTTATTCCTCCGATTATGTGCGAGACAGGCAAGAAACTTAACAGCACTGTTAACGACTTAACAGTCGATTTGACAACTCTTTTGCTGATATTACAAGAAAATGATTTAAATAAAATAATATATCTATGTATGTATATTTATACAAGCACATATTAATTAAAAAGAAAGAAATAAAAGTTGCATAAATATGAAAGGAATACCAATCACATTTTTAATAGTTCTCATATGAATTGATTTGAGTTATTTCATGGAAATTTCCAGAAATCGCATAAAATCCGTAATTTTTCCTGGAATTCCCCGTAATGAACTTACCGATGTCGGCAATAGAATGGGATAGCTTTTGCTTTATGCACAAATGGGCTTTACAAATTATACACGACAGCTAACCAATAACTTCACTTCACTTGTTAAAATGCACTCGTATAAAAAATTAAATTTTTTTGGTTTTTTGTATTTTTTTTATGAAATAAACAACACTTAAGCAAACCAAAGAAATGACCGCATCAAAGCAATTGCAAATTTTTTTTTTTTTTAATTTTTTTGGCTAATAAACCTATTTTTTAATTTCTTAGTGTGTCTCCTAATAAGGTGGCAGGCAGACTGACAACGAGCCAAGCTGCAATGTCAACATTTTTCAATGGCTGCGTTGCCTACTTTGATTCGATCAATTTTTATATAAAGGCAATTCGCACGTAATATCGGATTTACAGGGCTAAATGACTCATCCTAGACGCTTTGGGTGTGTATTAAGTATAAATAAATCATTGTTAATATAATTTGCGAACTTATCTTTAAACATTTATTTAAAAGTTTATTTTACACATTTAGATTAATATGCTTATAATGTTGGTTTTACTTTTTGTTATGCAAATGCATGAGATTTTCTTTGCGTTCAACTCGATTTTGATTTCATGTGGATTTTATATAATACTAATATTTAATTGTATTTATTCATTATTGAATTAATTCTAAACTATGGGTAAATTTAATTATCCCTAATTGAATTCCTTCATTTAATTTGTTTTGTGTGTTTTAGTATACCTCGAATATTTTTTGTATGCATAACATGATTTGTTTTCTTTCAAGAACATTTTACATATATTTTTCGAAAATATATATAGTTATATTAATGATAATAGTTATAATATAGTTGGATCTGAACTGAAACTTAAATAGAATATCTGACGAATAAATTTATGTATATTTATATACTTTAATACATTTCTCTTTTCAGCAATAAATTTAAACAATAGCTTCAGTTAAATGTTGTAATACTTTCAAGTGCCAAATGTATTATGTATTAAGAAATACGTTGCTTCAATTATATAGTTTTTCTTTTCTTTTTACTTAATTCAACAATTAACTGCCATTGCACAATAAAAACCTGTAATCAGTTGCATTTTTTTCTTCATTTCTTGACAAACATTTTGTTGTTGAACATTTTGCTATTTTGGCAGTGGCTTTTTTTTTTTTAAACGATTAACAAAACAAAAATTGGGCCTAAACCAATGGGCAGCAAACTTTCGGCTTAAACAATAAATGAATAGAAAAAAGTATAGGAAATAATAAGATAATCATAATAAACACATGAAATGTGTGTGCCAAATGCTCAGTTTCCATTTGTCGTCGCCGTCGTGTTCGTGGTCATCGTCGTGGATGTGGCAGCTGTATCGCCACCCCATTCTACCAGATACTGAACGTGCCCGTTTCCCAGGCGCCGCTTGGCACGAATGGCAAATGATTCGCCAGCATCAATGCGATTCATCGCGCCGCCAAAGTATTTATTCACCGATTGCTTCAAATCCAGCATCGAGTGTCCATTGGCGGGCGTACTGCCGCTGCTGGCACTGCTGCTGACATTTGTGGCCGTGGAACTGGTGGAATTACGTCGACTGTTACCCGGCGAATTGCCACGTGACTTTTGCGGTCGCTGACGCAGCAAGCGACCGTGCGTCGGTCTCTCTGGTGGCAGCAGCGGCACTGGCGGCGGCGGTTGCGGCTGCAAATCTTTGGCATACAAGGGAAAGTAGTGGCTGGGTATGGGATTAATAGTTGTGGTATTGATCACCTGGTAAGGAATACACAATTATTAATATGCATATCAAATATTACTAGAAAATCGACACACTCACCTCGACGGCCGTCGTCAGGCGTCTGGTGCGACGTCTTCGCACCTCCTGATTGGGTCCAATAGTAATATCTTTGGCACTCAGTCTTCGCTTTATAGTGCGCACCATGCGCGGCTGTTGCGCTGCCGCAGCTGCCTTTGCAAGCTCCGCGTTGCTCAACTGCTTGGCGTTTTTTAGCTTAAATATGCTGTTAATGATGCCAGCAACTCCAGCAGCGCCGGCTCCATGGCGCTGTTGTGTTGATTTCTTGGGCGTGGCCATCAGAAAAGGATTATTACGACCAAGGAAATTGGCTGGTGGTGGTATAATGAGATCCAGCGAGCTGGTGCCACGGCTGCTGCTTGAATTCTCATCGGATGAGAGATCACAGTTGCGGCTGCTGTCGTAACGTTTCGACAAACGGAATGCTTTACGTTTACGGCTATTGCCATTGACGACAGCATCCAGTTGTGGTGGTGCGGGCGCCAACAGTTTGCCAGGTTCACCATCGTTGGCATTATCATCGGCTAGATCGGGTGTGCGCTGCTCCTCCTGTGGTGTGCTCACCTGCTACAATTACAAATGGAGTTAATATTTATTTATTTCTATTCATTATTCAATACTCTTACATGTTCCTCTTCGATTGCAATCGTTGATTGTTGATTGTTGTTTTGCTTTTTGGCCATATCCATGATTTGTTTAATAGGTATTTCATCTTCGCTGGTATCTGCCTCAGCCTCTGCTTCAACCGCTTCCTCATCTTCATCCGTATGAAACTCGTATACATCCTTAGCAGAAACGCTTTTGATTGCATTCTCTCGCATTGACTTTGCTGACGGTTTCGTCACCTCAGACACCACCTCCTCTGGCATCAACAGCAATCGAAACTTCTTCACAAGCAGCTCATCACTGAGTATCTCATCGGATTGCAAGAAGACCCGGGGCGTTAAAGGTGGACCACTGTGCCTTAGAGCGTAATAAGCAGGCGCACGCTTAAACTCGCGACCACAAACAAAACGATCAGAATACTCTTTCAGCGTTTGCTTAATGCGCTCCATCAGTGTCGTCTCTGGCAGTTGACGCCACTCCTCGCAAATGGGCAGATGATGTCGATGCTCTAAGATAAACGGCCAAATGTCCTTCAACAGATGATGATACTTTTGATGTTGATGCTTGCGCAGATTGTACAGCGTTATGTGCAGCATATCGACCCAATCAATTTGCAGACGACGCACAAACTCAACGCCATCGTTGCACACAGTGCAACAGAATACAAAGAAGCTGAAATATGTGATGATAAGGATTACATCTTCGAATACACTTAAATACACTTACATATCGCCACGTAATAGTTTGCTCTTAAAGTTCTGCATGCATTGCGTGTGAAACCAGTTCCTGCACTTGCAACATTGCAGCATGTTGTGATCAAATTTGCCGGGCTTGCCGCAATAGCAATAAATTTGCTCCTCATTCACACGATGCTTTTCATCCCAGCTAAGTTTGTCCACCTGTACAACAATAGAATGGATAATAATAACAATAACAATATAATGAGCTTGTCATTAGTTTAGTTATGACCAACTTACATGATACGGCAGCTGGCGGCAAATGCCTGGCGGTTTGTCGCCCTCATTTTGTACAATTGCTGGTTGCATTTTCATTGGCTTCGCGCAACGCTTGCAGCACCAAATTCCGCTGGCAATCTCTGTGGTACAACCGCGATGATAACCACGACCGCAACGCTCGCAAATTTCGACAATATCGTGTTGCGAACGCTTACAGGCTACGCACATGGGTCCATTTTGATTAGTATCGGCACCGCCACTGCTCGGCTCGTTGCCCAATTTGCGCAGTTTCTCTGGCTCGCACCACTGCTCCGATTTGTCATCGAAACGTACAAGATACTGTTGCTCGGAATGGGCGATTATTGTGCCTAAATAGAAGCGTCCATCATTGCATTTGATAAATACATCCTCTTGAAGTGCATAGTTGATCGCAGCGGTAACAGCAATGGGAGCGGGAGCGGTAGCGAGAGTAGGAGTGGGACTGGGTGCTGCTGGTGGTGGGGTGGGCGGCGTTGGCGGTGCTGTGGCTACCACTGCTGCGTCTTCAATGCTCTGCGTGACGCTTGTGAAGCTCTGCTTCAATTGTGTCGTTGGCAATGCCACACAACTACTTTCAGGCGACTTTAAAGGCGAGCTCAAAGTTTCTGGTGTCGTTGGCGGTGTATGCGGTGTAGTTGTTGTGGAGTCCGGCTCGTCTATAACAATAACAGCAGCGGCGGATGAGCTGCTGCGACCATTCGAGATGCAGCTGCTACTGCTGCTACTACAGCTGCTGTCAGCTGTGGTGCTGCTATCTATAATGGGCATCAGCGCTTTGTGCTGTATAGCGGGTATTATGGGCGAGGGCTGGCAGAGATTTGGTTCCGTATAGTGATTATTAATGCATATGTTAATGCGATCCAACACTACAGTCGAGGAGGCAGCACCGCTATTCGGTACAGGGCCAATAGCGACGCTATTGTTGTTACTCACTGGCACCAATGGCGGTGGCTGCAGTTTCGGTTGTAAATTAGGCGACGCTGTGTAGTATGCACCGACTGGGGCATACAATTCGGCGGTTGCGGCAGCGGCTGTTGTTGATGTTGGTGCGGCATACAACTGATTTAGTTGTTCGGTTGTTTTATTTAAACTATACACATTGGGCGCTGTGCTTATGATACGAATGTTATTGATGTTGTTGGCCTTAAATGGACTCGACTGAGATTGTTGTTGCGTTTGTTGTGGCTGCGTGTAGTTGTTGGTTATTTGTATGCTGCTGGGATGCGCTGCTGCTGTTGTTGTTGTGTTTGCATAATAACGCTTTGTGCCACCAATGACTGACGGTAGCCCGCCGCCAGCATTTGTCGCCAGGGTTGGTGGGCCAGACGGCAGTATTTGATAGGTTAACCATTGCTGGGGATTTGGTGCCGCTGCAGTTGGTTGCGCTAAATAACTGTATGTAGTTGGGGTACCGACAGCGCCAGCAAATTGGGGCGCCACATTTTGTGGCGTATTGTTGTGTTCATGTGGTTGCAAGTGAAAATGGTTGTTCATCATTTGTATTATTTTATTGTGCAGTTGCTTTGTGCGCAGTCTTTTCTATAAATTAAGAACAAATGACGGCTCAAATCAGTTTAATTTCAATTAATACATAAGTCTTTTTTTCAGCTCGGCAACAAACTGGCGCCTTTTTCAAGCAATTTGTTGCTGTTCGCATACATACACTCTCACACACACTCACATGCACACCTTATACACGTACAGAAATAAAGAGAGCACCGAAAACCGTTTGCGGGCCCTTTTGTATTCTACTTTTTACCTACTTTTTTCTCACGCAGTCGTGCACGACGACCCGCAGTTTGAAACCCGCTTTTACATACCTTTTAGTGTGATTCAACACATGTATTAAATTAGTATAACATTAAATTATATTCGTTTATTAATTTTAAGTAGTTTTCGGCATATTTCAGCATTATATCAAGCAAAAATGCACTAAACAATCACTTGATTCGGCAATTATAAGTGTCAGCCATTTTTCAGCATATGCACAGTGTTAACGAATGGCCAATGTTAACTAAATAGTGTTGGTCAGCGTTGTTCATCTAAGGCCCTTTGGTCATATCACAGAAACTCATCAATTTAATTAATGTTATTGTCATGCATACAAGTTATTAATAATAAGCCCCATTATAAACTGGGTTTCGTGTGGAATTAGTAAACAATTCAAATGTTGGTATCGTTGTCTCGCGCCAGAATGTACCAGCGAGTACTCGATACCTTACCAACTGTATAAATAGCAGCAGCGTTGAACTCGATAGTTTTTGCCATTCGACATCGAGACCGATAGCGATAGGCAGTGCAAAGGAAGAAGGGAAAATATTTTATACGTGAAGTTCAACAATTACGCTGTGCATTAAACTGCTAAAAAAATACATAAAAACTCAATATTTGTGCAAAGCGATTATAAGAGTTAAGCAACACAAAGTGTATATCAAATTTCAAATATTATATTAGTGAACCTAAATCGTTTAAAAAGCAAGAAAACATCTGTAAAGTGTTGCGGTAGGTGCCACACACACACACACATATATATATATATATTTAATTGTATGATGACTTGTGGACTGTGCCCATCATGAAATTCATATTCATTGATTTAAGTTTTCTTTTCTGGCAATATATATGCAGTTGTTAGCGTCGCTATATATGTCCAAAACGCGAGGAAGCTTAAAAGCCGTGCAACTTAAGCACGAATCAACCGAGGAAGAGGAGGACGACGAGGATCAGCAGCAGCAGCAGCGATCACGTCGCACCATGCATACAGTTGGTGAAACAGGCAGTGCCAGCGGAGTGCCAGCGTTTTTAGCTAAACTCTGGCGCTTAGTTGATGATCCGGATACAAATAATTTAATTTGCTGGAGCAAGGTAGGCCGCCATATTGTTTATTTACATCTAATTTTATTTTCATTTGGCATGGCAACAATAACAAAACACAGGTGTTTACACTTTTACACTTTGACTGACTTTCACTACGTCATCGTTGTCTGCACATTTATTGTTGTTGTCTGCTATGCTGAGTGGCACGTATGCAATGTTGTGGGGTTGCTCTCTTTCTATTGTTACTCTTACATTTACATACATAGGCCACCGACCGTGAGTGCGTACGTGCGTGCCCTCCATCGAATGCATCTCTGTAAAAAATTTTCCATTTGTCCGTCCGATTATTTGTCCCTATTCAATTACATTTTTATATTCCCGGCCCGGTCTATGATGATCATTATGCCTTGGGTTGGCTTTCACCAAGCAATTTTGTTCAGATATGTGAGCTTTTATTTTTGATGATAAACATTTCACACGCTTTATACCTAATTAGATAATTCTAACGGAACACTTCCAATCGAGCGTTCTTATCATAAAATGACATAAAAGCAATTTTGTGGTTTTTGTTGAGGGGCAATATAAATATATTATTTTAATATTTTAACTTGAATAAGGAAATTAGATAAAAGGGTTATTTGAATAAAGATATACTATCAGTAAATATAAAAATAATATAATAATAAATATAATTTAAACAATATAAATATTTATATGTCTGTTTTAATGATTTTCCCAACAGGATGGCCGCAGCTTTATTATACACAATCAGGCGCAGTTTGCACGCGAGTTGTTGCCTCTCAACTACAAGCATAATAACATGGCCAGCTTTATACGCCAGCTAAATATGTGTAAGTAGTTAATTGAGCATAAATTAGAACTAAGAACTTTAATACTTTTACTTTCAGATGGTTTTCATAAGATCACCTCAATTGAGAATGGGGGATTGCGTTTTGATCGTGATGAGATTGAATTTTCGCACCCGTGCTTCAAGCGCAATTATCCATATCTGTTGGATCACATCAAGCGCAAGATATCCAATACCAAGAGTGTGGATGACAAGAGCGTGCTGAAGCAGGAGACAGTATCCAAGGTGCTGAGCGATGTAAAAGCAATGCGTGGACGTCAAGACAATTTGGATTCACGATTTTCGGTGATGAAACAGGAGAATGAAGCGCTCTGGCGTGAGATTGCTTCGTTGCGTCAGAAGCACGCCAAGCAGCAACAAATTGTGAACAAACTCATACAGTTTCTGATCTCGATTGTGCAACCGTCTCGCAATATGTCCGGCGTTAAGCGTCACATGCAGTTAATGATTAACGATACACCCGAAAATGCATGCCAACGTCAGCGCAATGCTAGTGAATCTGAAAGCGAGAGCGGCCCAGTTATACATGAGCTTAGCGAGGAGCTGCTCGATGAGGTAATGAACCCGAACAGTCCCTATGCCAAGCACTATGACGCGGAAACAGTCTCGCCTCTGGCTATGGAGCGTCCACGGTCCAACATAAGTATCACCAGTTCTCAAAACTATGATTACTCGAATCAAAGTGCTGAGGATTTCATTGCTGGCCAACTTTTGACTGGAGAAGCAGCTACAAACGTGTCACGTTCACCTGCTGGCCAACAAATTCTGTATACGGTTACCGAGGCACCCGATTCGCATGTCCAAGAACAGCACCTGTTGCCCAGTCCTAACAGTCCCTACAGCGGCGATGAGCAACAGAATGTGCTCACCACACCAATGGTACGTGAACAAGAGGCACGTAACCGTCAGCTGCTCAAGGAGAGGAACAAGCAGCGTCGTCGCATTGCAGATATGGCTGGGCTGGTTCCCGTCGATTTGGATATGTCACCTAAGACGCAACGCACACGCTCACAGACCAAGGAACAGCCGCAGATAATGCCACAGCCTCTGCTGGTTAAGACGGAGCCAGATTTGAGCAGTGCAGCAGCTGATATGCCCAATTTGATAGACCAGACGGAAACCAACAATACAGAGCTATACAATGTTAATTTCATTAGCAACGATATGCCCACAAATATATTTGAAGTAAGTTTATGAAATTTAGAGAGAACTTTTAAGCTAATTATTATTATATTTCTATACAGGATGACTCGCTAATGTCCACGGGCACTGGCATCGACGAGCAAGCTATTAAGCTGGATCAGCAGCAACAGTTTGGACGCTCCACAGTGAATAGCGGAAAGTTTGCCAATATGCCGATCAACTTTGAATTGGGTGGTGACAACGAAAATGTTTTGGTAACCGATGCAAATTTGGCATCCACTTCTAAGGCGGCCGCTGCTGTTAAGGAAATTGCTGACGAACAACAACAACAACAACAACAATCCCAATCACAACAAACACAATCACAACAACCACAATCACAGCAACAACCAATGACCGTTGCCAAATATACCGGCGATAATGTACATGAAACACGGTTGGTTGAGCCTACGCCGTCTAGAACTGAATTACAAGTCAATAAAAGCGATTTTCCAATTACTTGTTGCAGTGACGAGCTTACCGGTCATTTGGATAATATGCAAGATGATCTCGACACGCTCAAGGATCTGCTACGCAGCGAGGGAGTGTCCATTGATCAGAACATGCTAATGGGCGTAAGTATCCAAGCGAATTAAAACAGAACTACAGAATGTCCGTGTGTCCGCTTTTGGCAATCAGTTCATAATATATTTATATGTATATTTTATTCTATGTGCACATCCAGGCTATGCCAAAGGGCGTTATCGGCAGGATGCCTGCATTGCAGCTAACCGACGAGGAGCTGCTATTGAAGGTCAGCGCGGTGCGTCAAAAATTAGCTACAATTAGCAGCTAGCCTGTGCATTTAATTGTTGTTAACTCAAATCATAGAAATTCAATTCAATTTCGATTTAAAAATTTTTATCTTTCCAATTGCAGCTCTTTAATGATTCAGATGTTTTGGATAACTATGGCCTCTCCTTTTTGACTGATAGCATGGGCGGCGATAAGAAAGGTTCGAAGATCTGTAACTTTTGTGTTTGCTCATCTCTTAATTTGTATAATTTTAACAAATTGCAGTTAGCAGCGGTTCCGAGCTAATGGCCTATCAGCCCAATATGTATGATCTATCGGACATTTTGGACACAGATGATAACGGCAAGGCAGGCCAGGATTCGGCTAATAACGGACGTCAATTGCAGGCTCAAAGCTCTGTGCTAAATACGCCGCAACGTGAATAGTGGATAATCCTAGACTTTATGGAGTAGTTATAGCCGCAGCTCAGACATAAAACGGGCGAATAAATTGTTTTCTGTTTTAAAAATTACCTACTAAATAATATATATATCTATAAATATATATTAGTTTATAGTGCAGAGACTGAAGTTGGATCAGTCGCCTAATTTTTTTTTCGTTTTCATTTAACACCCATAATTATTAATGTTAAGTTTTTAGTTGCTTGTAAAAAAAATATAACACATGACTATTTATTAATTCTATTGTTGTACGTAAGCCTTACGCACTATATATGAAATATATAGATAATTATAATAATTATATGTAAAACTTGAAGGTTTTCTTTTTGAATATTATTGGGTTTAAGGACCTAAAGATTTTTTGTAGATTTTATATTTGAAAACTAAGAATAACTGTAGATTTATTGATTTGATATACACATAAATACATAATTATGCGATTGAATGTTGTCAGAAACAGCGATAATAGAAATCATAATAAACTAATCTACTATCTATAATGTTTCAACTACGAAATACCTTAAATACAACTAATACTTATGCGAAATAAATAGTGTTTGAGCTGCAAGCAATATAACAATGATGTTTTCTTTGGGAATGGGGAAAGTTTTCAGCTTCAATTGGATTAGGGCCTGAATCAAGTATAAGGACTTCAACACAGTTTGGGTTTTCGTGTGGAATTCATTTTATTTTGTTGATACAACTGAATAGATATGGACACATACTACATCATTGTAATAAAAAAACTAAATAAGTACATAAGTATTAACTTTAAGCTTAGCCTAAATAGCGTCTTAGAAAAATTCTGTGTAATTTGCATATAATGTAATAATTATAATAATAATAATACAAATGATAGTACTTAAAATTGTACGTATGCATTAATGATCCAAATAGATTGGACATTAAGAGATTAAGCCTCGTCCTTGTACTTGGCATCCTTAAGAATGCTGGCAAACTCAAATTTGACGCGTTCCCGCTCTGATCTGGGCATGCTGCGTAGCGTGTCCACCAGCGATAGGCAGTACAGTTCAATGGGATCGTTGATTGGCGTTAATGTTGGCAATGGAGCTGCCATTGCCTTTCGTTTCGCCGCATTTGCCATGATATCGCCAACGGGCGCAGAGCGTCGTGTGCACGCTGATTTAAAGATGGGCTCAATGGTCACTTCGCCATTGGATAGCGATGTGTTATTGCTGCGACTGTTGTCCTGATGATGGTATTGCGGTTTCATATCCGTTAGATCATCGCCGTTGCCCATCACCACCATGGGCGTAAGCAGTGGTGAGGAGGCCGGGGAACTGACTTGCGTATTGTTATGGCTATTGTTGCTGCCGTTGCCATTGACAGCTGATTGCTGTATGGTAACATCGGGCTTAGGCTCCATTACCATTAGCTCGGGCACAATTTCATTATCGCTATGTCCATCCACATGCGCCGAGCCATCCTCACTATCGTTATCGTCCAGCTCAATAATGTCATAGCTATCCGATGGATCGATGCGTAAATGTTCTGGATCTGGGTATAGAAAACTATTGCTATCATTGTCGCTGCTGCCACCATTATTTGGTGTATTGGTCTGGGCAATATAAGCTTGTGCCTTTTTCACATTGTACGTTTGTGCGGTGTTTTGTAAAAATGATAAATCCTCGGTAAAGCGTCGCTTTCGCACATTCGGATTTACCTGGCCTGTTTCCAGTGCCTTGATCTCCTGCAGATAATTGTAGCGTATGTTTTTCCATTTCGTTTGCAGAAAACGAGCTGAAAGTGCAGATTTTAAGCATCAAATTCCATATTTGTATAGTCCTCTACTTACATGAGGCGCCGAGCTCATTTGCAATGCGATCCCATATGTCCACTCTAACGGGATTGCGGCGATAGTGCGGGTGGCTAACATCATAAATGGCAGGATTAGCGCGTACCAGTTTTATTAGACGATCGTCTGTGGGATTTATTTGTTTTTGTGAAAAATCGTTAAAATCTGCGTCACAGTATATTTCACATTCTACGTTCTTCGTAGCAGAAACAATAACAACAACAACAGCAGCAACAACAACAACAACACTAAGAGCAACCCTTAGGTCGTCTTCTCTTTATTAGGGGAAGACTGTTGTGTGCTTGCCATAGCTGGGGGTTGATTCTGCACTTTTCAATTGTGTATTGTGCTTACAGAAAAGGACGTACTTACCAAACTCTGGACCCGTTGTCTCCCGTTCCGCATAATATCGTTGCATTTTCTTTGATATCTGCTATTTATTATTCTCCCTCCTGAAGTAACCTCAAGAAATTTGGTTTCTTGTTTCGATTTGTGTGGAAAAGCTCCAGATTGTTTTGTTTTGAATTAAGCTGCCAAAAACAGCGCACGTTCTTAACATTGATTTAACTCTCTATTGCGCATCAATATCAATAGCTGGTTTTATTTTTATTTAGCAATTGTTAAAAACACCGTTGCGTGCGCGACGTCTTCTGTCTCTCTGTTTTTTCAGTTTTGTTTTACGCGCTCTGCGCACGCTCATTGTACATGATGCTGCCAACTTTGTTTCTTGCCACAGGAGCTGCCAACTTGAATAGCGATTTGCAGCACTTAAATATTTTTCAGTATATTTACAATCGCAATGGTATTAAAGCGGTAAATGCGCGCGCATTTTATATTTAAAATTTTGTTTTTAATTTGCGGGTTTTTAAAAAACCAACTGCAGTAAAATTTTTTTTTTTCAGTTTAATTTCCTTTTAATTAATAATAATAAATAATAATCCACACCAGATAAATATTGTACTACGCTTTAGATTTTTATTTATTGATTAATTTCGTCTAACAAGTTTCACTTTAATATTATTTTTAACCCCTAAAGTAATGCCACTGTGAAGAATTAGTTCCTTGAGATCGATAAGTGGCAATATTTTGAATTGCTTAAGAATATAAACCATCAGCGTTTTCATCTCAAGCATGGCGTACTTTTGACCTATTGAAATAAATTAGTTTAGGTATAAAAAGTTTAGTTTATGTTCAAAATAAACTACATCTTACCGATACAGTTACGCTGTCCGGCACTGAATGGAATATAAGCATAGGTGTGACGATCTTTGGTGTTCTCTGGCAAGAAGCGATCTGGATTAAATTCCTCTGGGGCATCCCAATAATTGGGATTACGATGCAGGTCAAACACGTGGATAACCATCTGGGTTCCCACTGGTAAGATTAGGCCATTGGGCATTTCTGTTTCGGTTGTCGTCTGACGAGCCATAACAGGCACTGAAGGATACATGCGAATCGTTTCCTTAATGAAGCATTCCAAATACTTTAGTTTTGCCAACTGGTTAATATCCAATGTGCTAAGATCATCTATATATAGACAGAATTAGTCAACTGCCCTATTAAAATCTAGTATTCGTTTTACGGCTAAAATTGCGATTAACAATGTAGGCAATAGTGCTTACCATCTATGTTTTCCATTATCTCCTGATAACAACGCTCTTGTATGTCTGCGTGTAACGACATACTCATGAGGCCAAAAATGAGACACATCGATGTGGTATCGAAGCCGCCAAACATCAATGTGTCGACCTCCTCGCAAATGCCCTCATGATTAATTAGGCCATCCTTTTCCGCACATATTAGCGTATCCAACATCGCAAATCGTCGCTTCTTGTTGATGTAACTGGAATACATAGAAGGAGATTTGTTATACTTATTATTAAGGTCTTCTTTGTTGATTGACTCACATGTCATCGTCTGGCAATTGATCAAGTCGCCTGTGGTGCAGTTCCTCCTCCAAGAGAATCCGACGCTTTGCGATGATCTCGCTAGAGAAATCATGCATCACCTTCAGGAAAGGTGCATCATCTTTGGCGCCAAACATTTTGTATATCTTTTTATTATATTGCAATGGATTGCTTAAGCGCTTTACAAACAGTTTCTCAACCATTTTAATGCTTTCACGGTAACGATCGCCCTTCTCGGTCATATCATCTAGCTTAATGCCCATTGCAGTCTCTGCAAAGCATGTAAATTAAATGACTGCACTTTATAGCCTTCCAAATTCCCAATTTATTCCAGATCTTATCTACCCACCGCATATGCTGTTGAGTGTAAACTTCGGCACGAGATCGCTGAGAGAAATATCACTTTCCTGCTGATTCTCAAATTGCTCAACAAACTTCAGACTTTCCGCTCTAATTTTAAGGTGAGGAAATCATAATTCTCAGCAGTTTATTGGATATTTTTGGTGAAAAACTTACTTGAATACCTCCTGAAACTGACCCAATATGTTGAAATGGAATGTCGGCGTTATCATTTTGCGTCGCATATGCCACTTTTGACCTGCAAATGTAATCAATGAATGGCATAAATGTAATTTTCAAAGTAGATATCTTGGTTTGCATTTACCTGTGGCGGTTAATAAACCGTTTCTCAGTGCTGGCTTCATGAAACTATAAACTATTCCTTTGGTAATAAGTTTCGTATTACTTAATATAAATTCAACATTTTCCGGATCGATAATGCTATACACAGGCCTGCCTAAGGAATATAACAAATAACTGCGTCCCATCATATCCTTGGCCAACTGTCGAGAAAGTTTGAAAACTCCAGCTGTTTTCCAGAGAGAGAAGAGAACGAACTTGAGCACAATGATCTAAGGAGTAATAGATACCTCATTGATTTCCTACCATCGTCTTGGCCATAGAGATCAAAGCAGTTGGCAAAGATTGTGCGACCCTTGGGTATGGGCACAATACTCTCTACCGGTCTGCCATCCTTGGTGCGCACTCGTCTCGAAAAGAAGGCAAGAATGCAATAGTCTTTGTTGACTTTATATAGCCAGTGCACTATAATGCACACTACTATTATGAAGAGAGCACAACTGACGAGCATCTCGAGGCAGGGAAGAACTGAACTCGTCTGCTTCCAGAGAGAGACTAGTCCAATAAGGCTGTCAAGTGTTTGCTTTATTCTGGAAAATGTTGTTATTGCGCTTATCGCACAAAAAGTGCCAGTGATGCCCATCGTAGCCTGATAACTTGGCCGTTTTATAGTCAACTGTAGTTGATATATAGTTTAGCTGCAAACAAGCTGAAATGTAAGTAAACAAATTATGATTCATAATAAATAATATAATATAATATATAATTAGTTTAGAAATATTTCCTTAATAAAACCTATTTACTTAATCTGTTTGGCTTTTTATTTGTTAATGATCAAGCTAGTTTCTTGAAACACAGCAGCACTGGCTAACTTAGTAGGAGAACTCTGCTACTCTTATATTTTCGTTTTAATCATGTCTTATACTGCAGAAATCTGCAAGTTGCGCATTACGAGGCATTTTATACCCTGTACAGCAACTCTCACAATTATTGTGCAGAGGCAGTTCAAACTCATTTCACCATATATGTGTGTACGCCTACTTACTGGGTATCTGCTGCTCGACTTCTCATTATTAACGCCATTCATTAGTCATACAAGTTTAACCAGGACTAGATTGATGAGATTAGATATTAAAACTATCATTTATTATTGCAGTTACGCTTAAAGTGACGGAACTATATGATCAAATGGTGTAAATAAGACGCATTGAGTTGGGTTGGGATACAAATAATACTAGGTACTAGAGTTGGTCAAACATGCCGTTAATTATCATATAAAATTGTTTCTCAATTGAGTAAAAATTAGAAAATATTACAAAAAAGTCTGTCAGCATGAACGCGTCGATCTCAGTAACTAGAAGAGCTAGAGACACCAAATTTACAACGAAGATTTCTGAATACCCTCTGCAAATCAAGTATATGTTAGATTATCGATACCTCACCCCTCCCCCCACACTGACAAATCGTACATAAACAAAAAAGTTACAGCGCCCACATTTCACAACGTAGCCACATCTAACTTAGCGGTTGTGTGGAGAACAACATATAGCAGTTATGTTGAAAGATCGGTCCATAAATAAGAAAGGAATCAGAAAAAAAGTGAAAAATTCTTCCGTTACTCGTTTTTTTCCGTCTTTTTTCAAAAGTTGCTCTTTTTTTAGTGTTTCTCGTTCAGTTTCAAGAGGCGATTTGAATGGTAAAAAAAAATATTCTAGACGGCGGCTTGTTTAAAAAAAAAAAGGGCGAAATAAATAAAAAATTAAGAATTTAAGAACCGCGCGAACAATATTAATGTGACCGTTTTTCTTTTAAAATTATCAAATAAACCAGCACGGCATGCTAACAGTATCTTACGTTGACTGATATGTGACTTTAGCTTGGGATTTTTAGTTATCTCGCGGGTGTTCACACTGGTGAAGAATAAAAAGAGTACCAACGAAGAAATAAAGTACCAAATTTTGGTACTAAAGTACCGAGTGTGGTAACAAGATTTCGTCAAATTATGCATCATATTTAATTGTGCACACAAAAGGAATTTATATTGGGCGGCTGGTCGTCGGAGTCAGCAAGGCGAAGTCGAGGACGTGGTGACGGAAACGTATTATTTATAAAATCAGAGAATTGCAAGCGACGCATTTGGCGCGCGTCGCGCTTGAAACACACGGCACGTGCTTGTTTTCTAAAAATTGCAACGAAATATGAATGACGGTCGCTATGGAAGATTTGGAGCACTCATTGGCGTCGCATACGTGAGCAGCACCCACTGCCGTTTTTTAGTAAGAGTTCAAAAGTACATTGCAGTGTATAAACCTACACACACACACACACACACACACAGACACACATAAACACTCAAATGCACACATGGACGCTGACTCAATATCTATTTCCATAGATTTATTCAACGAAAAATGCCGAAGTGTTGGCCTATCACGAACTTAAACTGCGACAGATAGTCCATAATGCCGGCTGGCTGGAATATGATCCCGCAGAGATATGGAAACACATGCAGGAGTGCATTGAGGTTCGTAACGCAACAAATTTCGATTATATCATCTTCATATAACCCCCAACTCCAAATAGACTGCCTACAAAAACTTAGTTATACTGGAAATCAGTCCGCATGACATCATTGCGGTTGGTATTGCAAATCAGCGTGGCACCACTGTCCTCTGGAATAAGCAGACGGGTCAGGCCCTACATAATGCTATTGGTTGGTCCGATTGTCGCTGTACTCCGCTACTCAAGAACCTGCTCAATAATGTCAAGCATAATGTGAACTATTTGCGCTATCGCAGCGGGCTGCCGTTAAGCAGCTGTTTCAGTGCCTTGAAAATCAAATGGTTATTGGAGAATGTGCCGTCGGTGGCCAAGGCCATTGAGGATGAGCAGTGT
Source organism: Drosophila funebris (assembly GCA_018901825.1). Taxonomy (NCBI): domain Eukaryota; kingdom Metazoa; phylum Arthropoda; class Insecta; order Diptera; family Drosophilidae; genus Drosophila; species Drosophila funebris. The sequence continues at coordinate 1,988,705 of JAEIFK010000682.1, forward strand.
TTATTTGGCACATTAGATTCATGGCTGTTATGGGTAAGCATGAGAGTTAAATGTGTCTATATAAATGATATTTGAATTGTGCTTGTTATATTAGAACCTAACTGGCGGCATTGATGTGGGCGTGCACTCGACGGACGTGACCAATGCACACTACACATCGCTAATGAATGTTGGCACAGAGCAGTGGGACGTTAAGCTATGTAAATTCTTTAAACTGCCATTGGGAATTCTTCCACGCATACGTTCCAATTCAGAGATTTTTGGCTATGTTGTGGAGGGTCCATTGTTGGGTGTGCCCATTGCCGGCATGATTGGTGAGCAACCGGCTGCATTGTTGGGACAACTGTGTGTTAAGGCTGGTCAGAATGTTTGTACACTTGACGACAGTTGCTTTGTGCTACTGAATACCGCAAAACAGATGATCGAGTCGGATAATGGATTGATAACGGGCATTGCGCACAAATTGGGACCCACTGCCGATACGCATTATACTCTCGAGGGTGCCATTTCAAATGCTGGCTCCACTGTTAACTGGCTGCGCCAGGGACTACGCATTAATACGGAAATCAATTCCAATGATAACGTTGTTGAGTCGCTGAATACATTCATTGGTGAGAACTCAATGATCTCCTCGTCCTGTTCGTCGAGCATGCTCAACGCGGAGTGCGGTCTAGCGGCTAAACGCTCGGAGATCACATTTGTGCCCGCCTTTCATGGTCTATATGCGCCCTATTGGCGCTACGATGCGCGCGGCATAATACTTGGCCTGACCAGCCAAACGACAGCGGAGAACATCACACAGGCCGCGTATGAAGCAACTGGTTTCCAGATCTACGAGGTGCTTGAAGCCTTCAAGCGGGATACACCCAAGTGGGATCGGTCTTGCATGCAACCTGTCTTAACATTTGGAGGCGAGCACTCGGAGAACAGTCACATGGTGCAGTTTATTGCTGATATCATTGGTTGGATGCTGGAACGTCCGCAGACTACATCACCAGCTGGCCTGGGGGCGATGATAGCTGCCGGTGCAACCATGAGAGTGGTATCATTACCATATGCGACGCGTATGTATGCACCACCCACGGATGTGTTTTCTCCCACAACAACACAGAATCGTATGTAGCAATTGAATCAGCTGTGGTTCTGGTAAATTAACGATTATTCATTTAATTTGCAGGTCGTGAGCTTCTTTATCGACGTTGGGATTATGCGGTGAAGAAGTGTTTGCATTGGAACAATTATGAGACTTATGAAGCGGATGTGGAACTGTTTGCCCAACGTGAAAGAGATCCAAATTTACCCATACGCCGATCCATACCGGGCAGTGTATTCCTCACCACATCCTTTGCATTGCTGTTGTTGGCCAGTTTCTTCAAAAATAATCGCTTAACTTAGTTGCGGAGTTAGCGTATTAAGATTTTAGACGACTTCGGTGCCCAACATTATGAAATCTAGTCACAACAAATATGTATGTAGGTTTAAATGCGCATTCAAAATTTATTGTTTAGTTTAGCATGTAATTCGTTCATTGCATATTTCTTTACTTATTATTTCTCTTTAGTATATTCCTAAAAAAAAGAAAGTTTTGTGATTGGTATATACAAGCTATATACACAACTAACTATATTTATATATATATATATATATGTATACAGATACTATATAGACACACATGTCAAGTACTCAGAGTGTTAAACTAATTCATTAAAAAACTGTTGCAAATTTATGATTTTGCTCAATTTAGTTGTTAATTTAGATTTCTAATTATTGCAACTGATTTCTTTTAACCAAAAAGACAAATGTTAATGCTGTGGTTATGTTTAGTAATTACATTAAGCAAATGTAACTTCAGTTAGTATAAATATACCACAACCAAAGGATTACAAAATATATATGTATATAGATTGTAAATGAGAATCTGTTGAGTTTTATTGTTGTTGCATCTCGGCTTCTTCAGCTGCTGGCTCTGCACAGCATCATGAATAACTTAAATTGACAAACTTTGCCGTTGGCAAGGTGCATGTGGCAGGAGCAACTGGATTGCGTGTGACGAGGCGCACGCCACTTCATTGGAGGAGCCGTAACCGAAGAAGTTGAAGTAGCTGCTGCACAAGTGGACACTGTTTGTTTGCACAGTGCTGTCGCTTGTTGAAATTCATTTGCCAGTTAATTAGCTGGCAGGAGTCCGGAGGTGCACCTGCAACTGGATGTATTCAACTCCCTGTCATTTGCTGAATTCCCGGGCATTCCGGGCACATTGAATGCAACTTAAGTTATTGCGCTTATTGTTGACACGCGAATTGTGCGCCAAGACAGCCTGGGGAACTGTAGCTGGAGCAGCAGCTGTGCTCATGCATAGCCATATAACCCACAGGCAATGTGGCTCTTCAACGCAACGCTAAAGCGCCCAATCCACAAATCGGAGCAGTCCTCCTCCAACCACTGGACTGCAAGCTGTTGTCTTTGCTGCACGTCATCGTCCAGCCACAGCATTGGAGTCGGAATAGGGTGTCGGAGTCGAGGCACTCTTTCAAATGAGTTTTATGCGCGCGCGTTTGCCAGCTGCGCTACATAGTAAATTCTGAGGTCCATTGATAATGCGTCGAGATATTTTACATATGTTTCTGTTACAATTAATTGATTAAGTAATGTAGCAGGCCGATAAGTTACCGATATCCTGTCACTACATTGTATATACGCCCAACCCTGATTATTGATATGCAGTAGCTATCTCGCTTTGTCTACATATATAGAGATACAAGCGATCGAGATATTGATCTCGCTCTCGCAGTGTTGCAAGGATCTGGCAACTTGACAAAAAAAGAATCAGTCGGCCGATAGCAACCGATAGACCCACTGTTTGTGGATTGTAGCGTCTTCGGGGTGTCGTCAATGCGTCTGTAAATCTCAGCTACACATTCCGGCGACGTTTGCAAATTGGTTTGCATTTGAAGACAAAAACGACAACGGAGTCTACGATGCGCAGTAAAATGTGAAATTTGTGCAAACATTGAGACAGTCTGTCCCACTCCCCCCACTACCCCGCTTCTCACAATCACCACAATCCTCTCTCTAACGCATTGATGGGGGGATGGGCGTATGCGATGCAAGGCGTGGCACAAGACGCAAGCGAGTAAACTTTGCACGTAGTCAATTTAAATAAATTAACACGCTGTTGTGTGTGTGTGAATTTATATAAACTTATATATGTATAAAGAAAGGAAAAAAGTAGATAAGGAGACAGCAATGAAACACTGTGGAATCTATACATTGGGCGACATTCCTCATTTGACAAAGCAGTTGTTATTTATTTCTGAAATATATTTATATAGACTTACAATTAATTCAACATGTAAATTTAGAAATATATAAAAAATGAAAAGATGATTTTACATATATTTTTTTAAATGCTTTAAAATTAAATATAATTTAAAAGCGTTGGCAAAGCACAATTGTGGGTATCAATGGCCGGGTGGGTTTTTGGTTGCGAGGGTATTTGAGGATTTGCCACAACGGTGCTGTGGTGTGCCCCGCAATGTGCTGCAGCACGCCAAGGGGGGTGGCGGTGGGGTGTCAGCGACGCACGCATAAATCTTCAAGTTTATGGCATCAATAAATGTCGGAGCGAAATAATGATTTCGTCAAGTTGCCATTGTGCATTGTGGCATCAGCGAGTAACCCTCGCTTTGCCCGCCCCCCTCCCATCCACCTTCCTCCTCCCTTACTTTGCGACGCGTACTTTGTTGTGTTGCATGCAGCTTGATGGGGTAGAAGGGGTGACTTAGTTTGTCAGCTGCTCGTAAAATATGTAAGCATTATAGGGTATGCGATGAGTCAAAGTTAAGCGAAGTTTAAATACTCTTTCTCTCTCCCTCTCTCTCTGTTTCTTACTCTATAATTCATATTAAGTTCAAATTTGTTTGTTTTTGCTTTTTACGATGATTGTTTTTAAGATCTATTCAAAAGTTTCTATGGAATCTATTTGGAAGTGTAGCAACTGCCACGCCCACAGCAAAGGAAAGGCTTTGGCATACATATTTATTTATTATTGAGCGTAGTTCACTTGGAATTTTATAGCAGACTCATCTGCATACGAACGGAATCATTGTTTTTGTTTGGCCAAGGAAGGGAAGGGAAGAAGGATTCAAGGCAACGCACTGACGGGCTTATCAATTGCCCGGGTACAAAACTTTTTTACGCACTTTTTTACGAGCCGCCCTCGCATGGCAGCCCGCCATAAAAATGTCGTAAATTCGCCGAGCGAAAGTTTTGCCGAGCATGGAAAGCCTGTCGACAAGGACGGCAAGGACAACGAGCCACTGAGCTTGGGCTCAGTCTTGGCTCAGTGGCTCAACTCATAAAACTGGCGGCATCGTAAAAACCTTAATTAATTTTCTAATCAACATTTTTGCTGCATGTAAATCGTTTGCTTATGAGTATGTTTCTACATACATATATAAAATTGTGTGTATAATTTTAGGCTCTGCATTTAGTTGTTTTAGCTAACTATGTTTCTGGTCTTCAGCTCCATTAGTTGGCAGTTGCTTAAGCCTTCGCTATATATGTCAAAATAAAGGCTAAAATGCTCGTAATGCGTAAGCACTTCCCAACCCTCTATATACCCCGCATAAACGGGGAATCATTTACTGCTCCACAGCTGCCACTGGCGCCATCGATTGCCAACGCCACAAACTTGCCCCTAAGAAGTTTGCTTATGCTTTTCCGCTGTTTTGCTCAGTCACATTACAAACATGGCTATAACTGTGAAGGAAGAGCGATCGATCAGTTAGAAAAGACAGACTCTAAATACACTAAATAAATCTTTTATGTTAACGAGTTGGTAAAATATATTTAATAGAAATATAGATAAATTGCGCAACTGTATAATTTCATTAGATTATTCAAAATTTAAGTATATAAAATAATGTAAATGTTTGATAAAAAATATATACAAATTAATAATAAAAAGAGTTAAATTGTGTGTTAAAATAATATGGTTTAATGTTCAGTTTTAACTGTTTCTTTAATATAATTATAATAATACTAAATACTAATACTATAAAAAATAAAATACTAACTATGAGCGGTTTAAACTTTGAATGTTAATAAGTAATTTATTTAAACAAAAACTCCGTTAAAAATAAATAAAATTATATAATAAGAGCTAATAAAAATTGCAGTTCATTATGAACTTGATAAGATTGATTATTTGTAGTTTAGAATTTAGTAAAGTAAGCTAAACTATATTGAATTTAATTTATAGTTGCATTTATAAACAGGGAAATAAAGAGTAGCTTTCATTATGGTATTTGCTTAATGGTTAATTATGCGTTTGTTGCCCAAATGACTTTCATCATATATGTATAAAAAAAAGTGTGAAAAAGGGGAAAAAGGGAAATATTACGTATACGACTGTTTGGCTTCTGGGGCCAATTAAGAGCACAATATTCATTTTGTGCACACTGCAAATTAATTTAAATATTTAAAGACTTTAATTATTTTTAACTACACAGGTCCTCAAACCAGGCAAATGCCGTCAACACAGGATGCGGAGGACAGCATGCATATGGATGGGACACATGGACCACATGGGCCACATGGCAACATGGCAACATGGCAACATGCGACAACAGTCAAACAGCCAAGCGTAAACTTAACTGACAAGTGGAGACTTAACTTCCATAACAAATTGCATTCCAATTGCACGTCGTAGTCCTGACATCGTCCTCTGCTAACGCTGCAGTCAGAGCAGCCACGAGTCCACGAGGCATAAACAAACACACACACACACTCACATACACGCACACTTATATAACCACACGGGTGACGCCATTGCTGTTAATTTAAATTGCTTTAAAACAGATGCGGACACCAGTAAAAACTACACAACTAAGTTGCCCGATCATCAGATATCCTGCATTTACAACAGATCTCAGACATGAACTGTAAATAATATATGAATGCTGTGATCAAATGTGTCTCTGTTACTAAAACTTACAGCATCTGTTGATGAGCAATTTTCGATAACTTTTATAACTCATAGCTTTGTCAATAGTTCGCCGATTTCGATAACAAAGTCTTTTGCGATTATTGTATCTTCTCTAATTCGAATTGGCATCTCAATTTTGCTTATTCAAGAAAATCAAATTATAGTTTGTCATCTATTTCTATTCAACGCTCGGTTTAGCTGTGGCTAAGCACAGGGTACAGGGTATTTAAAGCACGTATACTGTTGAAATGGTAACAGGAGCAGCTCCTACATCGCTCTTGAGCCGAACACACACACACGGCCATGCCATGCACGAAATAATCCTAAAGGGTGTGAAAATATGAATGCAGCTAGGAGAATGTTCACTGAGATGAGGGAATAACTGAAGACGCGAAGCTGTTGTGCCACATAGCGAACGGGGGGATAGAGAAAGAGAGAGAGTGAGGGAGGGAGAGCTAGAGAGAGAAAGAAATGGAGAAAATAAAAATAACAGAAATAATAAACGAGCACACACTGAAAAGAAAACAAAATTATGTATTATGCAACTTGGTAAGTCGAGACAGACACATACACACACACACACACACACGCACACACACACATGGACACACACTGGGAGCTTGCCTTCTCAGTTGCCATCTCAGTTGCAGCATTCTGCTTCTTCTTCTCTTGGCCATGCAAATGGCATCTTCTGTCTCCCCTCCGTTCGTGACGCGGTTAGACGCGCCACTTGCACATAAGAGCGTTGCCTTCCTTCCCCTCCTACACACCAACCCGTCTTGTCATCATCTTGGCGGATTTGCTGTTGCTGGCATCGCATAAATAACTAAAATGATTTTGGCAGCTGCATTTGGCTTTCAATTAAACCAAGTCTTGCCGTCTTCAAGTAATTGCTATGCAAACACAAAACAATTAGAGAAACACCATTTCGATTAAAGCTTTTACTCCGCTAACTAATCAAGTAAACATGTGCATTTTAAAATCTTTTAACGAAAGATGAATAACTCAGTTGGGTTAAGCAGCAAGAAGTTAGAGCAAGTCTATTGCCAAAGCAAAGGAATGACAAAGTTATTATAATTGTATATTTTTTGAATAATTCTATATAAAATATTGTCGATGAATTGTGCCAAGTTTAATTATATTGCAGATTTATTTGAGATGTAATACTATATATTATTTAAGCAATTGTTGATTTAACATATATAAATTTACCAAGTTTAAATTTAGTTTTACTATTTTCCGCAATAGTTTAAGTAGTATTTCAAAGCACTTTAGTTTACATTATATATAATATATTTATTTATATAATATTTTGTATGTTTTATTTATTTTATAAATATTATTTAAATGCACAAATATTGTTTAATCAGTTGTCGATTTAATAGCTACATTTCTTTTGCCCAGTCTTATATAGAATTTCATATTTTTCGCTTTAGTTTAAAGAGCATTTAGACGCATTGCCTTGTCTGCTGTGGGAGCTGCTTCGACTTCAGCTTCGAGCGCCTTCCCACCGTCGAGTGGGACAGACGTCATAAATTTTATTGATAAAATTGTTAGCGACAACTTTTTTTGACAATGCTCGAGTGGGCGTCGCTCAACCCTTTGCCCCTACAGCCCCACAGCACAAGCCAAGTTATGGCGCAACTTTATTAAAATTCAGAACGACAACTGCGTCGTCGCATCCGATGAACAAAAATATAAAATAAAATAAAAAATAATAAAGAAAATGCCAAGAAATTGTATTACTACAAATATTTGGTAGGAGACTGTGTGATAACATTGAAGGGGATGAAGCCAGAAGACAGCAGACAGAAGACAGTAGACAGCAACACATGTGGCACTGTCGCCTACATAAAAAAGGAAAATCGATTTGAGATTGAATTGAAGCAGGCAAATGCAGATTGTAGGTGCTGTCGGTGGCTGAAGGAGCCACTGTCCTGGGGCTGTAAGCTACAAGCTCGTCGCATTGCGGTTCAATTCAATGATTTGTGGCCTGTGGGTTGCGTCTTAATTTATCAACATTTTGCCGAGCTCACTGAGCAAGACAATCTCTGCTATTAATGGTCGTCCTCTGGTGATGTGGTGCCTTGCTATCCTGAGGCTGCCTGAGCATGAGGCAAAGCTGGCTTTTTTTTTTTTTTTTTTTCAAATAGTTTTGAGTTCTGCCAAACTTTTTGGCCAAAATAATTTGTATGCTGCAGCAAACTAACATGAAAAGTTTATACAATTTTCTATTTTTCCCCTTAGTTTTTGCAGTTCTCTTTTTTGTGTTTTTTATTTATTTTTATATTGTTTCTATATGTAGAGGATAAAACAGTTAGTTCGTTGTTGTCTTCTTACTTAGTCTGGTTGCTGCGGGTGTTAACTTGTTACGACACAAATTACACTTTGGCAGTAACTAGCGCTGCACGGACTTTGGATTCTTGCTGGCAATGCAGTTAAAGCATGTTCCATTAAATTACAGAAAACTCTTTAAAATTTATTGGAGAATTTCTAGAAAAACTCTTAAGAGAACTCTTTCAATTGTGATTGGCATATTTCTTTAATTATCCATTTATATAAAGTACATTTGAGGTCATACTTAGTTAATTCGTTGCCATGTGCTTCCTGTTTTATGTTGAGTATTTTTTCAGAGTATAAAGTCTTTTAGAAGACAGCACACATGACCTGTGACCCCTGCCCGCTGCTCACTGCAGCGTCTTTGTCTCGCTGACTTCTGTGTGTGATGGATTGTCCACTATGTAGATATAGTAAGTAGTTTCTATGCTATTCTGCTCACAGCAAACGTTGAGAAATGTCTACATTTTCCTGCGTTTATTTTTTTTTTTTTTTTTTGGCCAATTGCCATTGAAAACGACAGCACAAAGATGTTGGCTCAACTCGTTGGCGGTGCTCTCCTGGCACAAGGTCCTGGTCGGCCGCTTGGAATGCGAATGTGTTGACATAGCGCTAAATTTTTCATTCAGTTACTTGTTGTTTGCTCTTTGCCCTCCTCTTCGCCTGCAGCCTGTAGGGAAGTGTGTGTGCTTAAAGTTTTACGAACTCAAAGGACTCGATAAACGTTAAAAGGCACGCTATTGTGTCAAAGGGTGTCAAGCTGGAAAGTAAGAAATGTTGTGCCAAATCAACATTATAAATAACGTAGAGTATAACTTTAGACGTAGTGCGGCTCTAATATTATATGCTACAGACAGACAGATATATAATTTAAATATAATAATAATAATAATAATTTAATTATATATCTGTAAATTCAATTTGTTATTCGATTATAGTTTATAAACATACATATCGCTGTTGTTTTAATTCTGCTTTAAGTATTACGAAATACACCAAAAATACAGTTTTTATTTAAACTATTTAAACATTTAGTATACTTTAATCTATTTAACGCATTAACGAATTTAACTTGAAACGTTCCACATAAAAATGCGTAAAGTATTCTAAATAGAAGAATTTAGTCTGAATATTTAATAGGATTTGTGCAGGTTATTAGCTTTGGCTCCGACGCCTCTCTATGCGCTTCTCAATAAATGAACTGCCGAGATGGTTATCTAAACTTGCTCAAGGCACTTTTTATCGCCAGTTGAACTTGAAGTTCCACAACTTTTCTTATTCATGTTAATTTAGTATGCCTCAATTTGGTAACGAGAGTCTTCCCCCCCACCACCCCCTTCCCTCAACAGGAGCTGCTCATTTCACAGTTTACAGTTTTGGGGCACCTACATACACCCACCCACCATACAGCTCTTTACCCCGCCCATTTGCTACGGCTTGTGTCGAGGTTCTGGCAATTGAACATTTTCAACGTCTCAAATGTTTCGCACCACAAAGCAGCCTCATTTAGCGCTAATTTCATGATGCTCCAATCTTTTAGCATAACAAGCCAAGGCTAATGTCACACTTACCGTTATTGCCGGCAAGAAAGAGCTGGCTCAGAAATACAAATACGTAAGTGAGTCAATAAACGGCAAACTTCACCTGAACACAATTCCACAAGCGCCACAATCTGCCCCAAAAACATTTCCCAAAAACTTAACCCTAACCCTTTTTGATTTTCTTACCTAATATTTGTGTTTTTCTTTTTGGTCAGAGCTTTAGACGCAAATCCCCCCAATGAAGCTTGGCGTTAACTTCATTGAAGCGTTCAGTTTTCTGAACTCCAAAATCAACTGCTTACAAGGAGGCGGGGTTACCAGGGGCGGGGTTGGCGGTTGACGACTTTCTACGCTCTGTTCGCTGCTGCTTTCGCTTGCGAGGCTTTTTATGGCCAAACACGAAAGCTAAACTTTTGCCGTGGGAGTCGTTCCTCCAAGTCTCTAACGTGGCTCGTAAAATTTTATGCGTTCTTTGCGCTCGTCCTTTAGCGCTCTGTACAAAATGAAAATTGTTACTTCACGACCAAGCTGAAAGTTCAGAATGGAAACAGAACCATGGCCAGAACCAGAAAAACCCATTCAAGTCAACTCGAGTGGCGACGAGGACGAGGACGAGGACGAGGACGATGACGATGACGATGATGTCGCCTGCCAGACGTGGCACCCATTGAGGGTAGCATAGTGTTGTTGTTGTTGTAGCTGTGGTTGTTCTTCTTCTTCTTGTTGTTGTTGTTGTTTTGTGTTTGGTTTTTATGACTTTGGGGGTATTTATTTCACTTGAAACGTTACGTAGAATGAACGACGCGACGCTTGCTGGCTTCTGGCTTCTGGCTTCTGGCTGATGTTTCATTTCTGCTCTTCACTTCGCTCTCATTTTCCCTCTCTATCTCTCTCTCTCGCTCACTCTCTCGCTCTTTTCGCTTCTGTCGCTGTCTCGCTTGGTTGCCTGTGCGTTAATGAGTCAACACAAAGGCTCAGCTGTTTGGTTAATGCCATGTCCTTTACCATCCCGTCTTCCTTTTTACACACAACACACAGTCAACGGGGTTGGTTCAATTTCACATTTGTCTGCACTCAAGTCTTGGCTGCTTGTCTAAATAACCGACGGTTAAATCTTTGCCAGCTTTAAGTCACTGCTTTAAGCACACCTGTCTGTGTCTGTGCCTGTGTCCCTGTTTCTGTCTCTGTCTCTGTCTCTGTCCCAACTCATCCTGACAAGCCATCATTTCCTCTGTCAGCCATTAGCCTGCCACGCGGCGTAAATTCAAAACTCAAATTGTCAAGCGTATTCCGAACTTTATCCTCATTTAACGCTAATTAGTTTTTTTTACCAATATTCTTTTATTTTCTTATTTATTATACCTTGTACAGGGATGTATTAGCTTTATGTAAAAGTATGTAACAGGCAGAAGGAGGCGAGGCAAACTCTATAAAGTATATATATTCTTGATCAGCATCAACAACCGAGTCGATTGAGCCATGTCCGTCTGTCCGTCCGTCGATCTCAGCAACTATAAGAGCTAGAGACACCAAATTTGGCATCAAGGTTCCTGTATACCATACGCAGATCAAGTTTATTTTCAATTTTGGATACCTCCCCCCTTCTCCCGCAATTTGAAAAAAACTAATAATACTAATAATAATAATAATAATAATAATAATACTAATAATAATAATAATAATAATAATAATAATAATAATAATAATAATAATACTAATAATAAAAACCCACATTTTTCAACGTAGACACTTCTAACTTAACAGGTGCTTGAAGAATGCAATATAGAAGCAATGCTGAAAGTTTCATCAAGATCGGTTTATAAATAAGACAGATAATCAGCAATAAAAGTTATGTTTTTCCATCGAATCGTAGAGCAGCAGACAGCACATGTGTGCGAGCGAGACAGCGAACGACTGTGATACATGCGTGTACTTACCATGTGTGCATATTTGTGCGAGCGAGATAGCGAACTACTGCGACACAAGCATAAGTAAATTAAGTGTCGTAACACTCAGCTTTTGATTGAGTATGTATTCATATGTGAAAGTTAGCTGCTATAAGCATGCAATGAATTCGTATGCATAAAATGAGAGTTTTAAAAGGGTATTCTTTAAACACCTGTTATGTTCTTACTTTTATTTTAATAAAAGTACCTATTGTCAAAATACTTTTAATATAGAAGCCTGTACAGGGTATTATACTGTCGAATGCGGTCGACTGTAGCCTTTTCGACTGGTTTTTGTTGGGTTCTATTGACCTTTTTCCCTTACATTGTGCTGTCATAATTTAAAACATTTTTGTCGGTAGACAGACGACAATGGCTCAGTTTTGCATGCAAATAGATAGTCTTGACATTATTTTAATTATGTACAAGTTCAGAGATTACCCGAACTTAACTGCATTTATTATTCAAATGTGAGAGTATTTGCTTTCTTCATATGCATTTAACTATATTATCCACAGTAACTTCATTTGGCTGAGATCAGCAGAAAAGTGTCAGCATTGCTGGAAATTAGGCATGCATAATCTTGAAATAATCGTAAAGTAAAAGCATCAACGTTAACGCTGACGGCTAGCTGGCCAAATGTATGTCTCACCCCCTCCGTTACGTTCCCCTTGCTAAAAGCCATAAAGAAGACGTAGAAATATGAAAATATTCCCTTATTTTTGCAGTTCAGACTCGACTCACGCAAGTTGAAACTAATTTAATTAAATTTATACGCTCAAAAGGCTTTTGCAGCCGAGACGCGTGGCAGGCAGACATTAGTGTGGCACTGGGGCACAGTGTGCCCTCTGGCTTATTGCACTGATTCTCTGGAATTCTTCAGTTGAATATTTTATCAACTGAATGAAATAATTGAATTAGTTGCACAGAACGTGTGGGATTTGCAAGAGTTTTTTTTATCAAATTTTGTATAAAGGAAGACAACAAGCTGAGTGCTGAGCATTTGTGTGGTTGCAACTTGAATAATATGTTGCAGTTGCACACACTCTACTTGAAGTAAGCCCTTTAATGAAGGCAAACTGCTCAAACTCATTTCTGTTTGGCCTAAAAACACAATTCAAAACTTTGTCAAACTCTGGCCCCACTAATTGAGCTGCAAGTTCTAAAATGAGAATGCCATAGAAACGAGGGCAAGCTATCAAATGTGTGGGGGGGGGCTAACTTGGTAGGGTGTAGTTGTAGAATTATACGCCACACTGACAGAAATATGATTATGTGGAGGAGTTGGTAACAAATGAGTTTGCGATGTGCTTCAATTATGTGCCAGGAAGTCAGCAGAGTCAGAGCCAGAGTCTGTCTGCAAAACTTTTGCCTGCTGATGAATGTGAAAATATGTTTTTGGCGACTCCATAATGAGGCTGTTGTTTCTCGTAAACCGTGCACCCCGCACCCCGCACCCCGCGCACCGTTGCAAGTTGTAGTTGCCTTGCGGCCTTTTTTGTTGGCGTCAATCTGGCAGTTTGTATTTTTGTTTTTCCTTTTTTTTTTTTGGGGGGGGCAACGAGTTGAGTTTTGCAGTCAATTGCCAACTCACTTACAAAGACCTTAATTTTGCGCGTAATTTATTTGCCAAACATTAACTTTTGTTGTGCATAAATTTACGCGGCGTATGCGTAATATGTTATGTGTAATGCGTAATGTGTAATGTGTAATATATGTATGAGCGCAGGTAAAAGGCATAATAAAGTGGCATAGGTCAACTGGGGGTATGCCAAATATGTATATGAGGCATATGCGGCGTATGAGTAATGCACATTTTACGCTTCAATTGGCAAAGCCATTTTCCCATTTACCCATTTCACAATTCAACCATTTGCCCTCTCATATGATATTAATAAATTGAATGGCATTTTCTGTATGCGAAATGTAAATGTAGCAAACAAAAAAAAATATGTTAAGCTTAGGCTTTTGTTGTTGCAGCTGCCGCAAAAGCATACCAAACAAATATTGCGCATACGCCATGTGCGGCTGGCTTAATGTATTTTTCAACAGTTCCATTTTGGCATCAGCCATGCAAAACATTTGACAAACCATTGCATTCGTTGAATTCTCAGCAAAACACTCGGCATTGATTTATTCATGTCCATTCCCAGGAAGTGCATAGTGTTTTCGCTTTTCTTTTTTGTTGTTTTTTTTTTTTGTATACCATCAACTAAATACAGGACTTCTTCTCTATGCAGCTGCCTCTGCACAGTTTCTGATTTACTATTCAGTTATTTAGCTCCTTCTACTACTAATTGCTCATAAATGTCGCCTGGGCAACTGAATGTGGACTATGCACAAATTAAAATCCTTGTTAAGCCAAGCGGAAGACCCTGGACTTGGATTCTTTACATACACTGCGATAAGAAAGGCTATATATGCATTTGCAAGAGGTTTGCCTATAAAATATGTATTTTTCTTAATTTTACATATTTACTTAGGATATTCTAAATATTAATAAACCGAGTTAGAGTTTCAGAGGTTTCAATTTTAAATAAATTGCATGCAAAAACAGATCTGACATGGAATTAATCAAGTCTTGCTGTATTTAATATATTTTCCCGGCAAATGTTATGCCCTATTTCGTAGGGTATTAACGTTTCGGTTCGCTCAAGGATGCAATTCGTTTTGGCACATTTCGCAGAAACTGTTCAATCAGCCTTTGCGCTTAAGTATTTGAAATTCATGACAGAATATTCGGACGTGCCAGGAAATGCTAAACAGCCTACACATACTCTGGCCCAAAACCGGCCGCAGCTGCTCACAATTGCCAAAAACAAACAGAAAAAAAAATTAAGGCAGAAATAAGAAAAATACAGGAGAAACAGCTAGCTCATTGTGTAGGGTGTTGTTGTTGATTCAAATGCAAATATCCCTCAGTCGACTGCTAAAGTTTTCGCACGAGAAACTTTTTCGCAACGTAGGCTCCTAATCGGAATAGGGATAGTCAACTTCCGGATCAACTTAAAGCCTCGCCCCCCAAATAAGCTTAGGCAACTTTACGGTTTATTGCCATGTTGTTTTGCCAGGCAACCCAAAAAGCGAATGCTCAATCCCGTCATTCAATAGGCGCTCATTTTTCAAATCAAGTGAAGTGTGAATGAGCGGGATGGCAAATACATAGCTTGCCCGGGCCCTACACCACGAAGGAGTCGTCAACAAATTTGCCGCGCCAAATGAAATGTCTATAAAAAGTAGTTACACAGCATAACAAGGCCGGAACCCGACTCCGGTGTTTCTCTTCTTTAATTTTTGTAGTCCTGAGGGTTTTTTATTTCCATTTCCATTTCCATTTCAGCTTTGGCTTTTCATTTTTCGAACTTTCTTTTTTTTTGGCTCTGACTGACGCTTTTTGGGCTAAGCACTTAAAATGATTTCCAGTTTTTTGGTTTTTGCCTATTTCATTTCATTTAATTTTATTTTACTTTATTTATTTCGTGTTTATTATTTCATTGAAATGTTTTGTAAACATGCATCAAAGCTTAAACGGCTAGTTATAAATTGTTAATGATGTATGTATTGTATTGTATGTAATGATGCATAAAAGTTTTACTTAAGTCGTTACTTTAAAATACTTAGTTGTGGTTAATTGTTTGTGAATTTTATTTAATTTAATTATAAATATGTAAGTATGTTTGTATGTATGTTTATCTGTTATAAAATGTATCTTAAAATTATTTATATTCATATATATTCGCATACATTTGGGTAATTTGAAAATATTTCTCAAAATACCTCAAAATGCCAATGACTACGACTATAAATGCTTCAACTGGTTTAAATGCAAATTGTTTGTGGCAGTTTTTATTTACATTTTAGCTGCATAAAATAAATATGCAGCACCACGCAAATACTTTAGAGAAGATATCAATGCTTACGTTTTTTACAATTCAAATACATATGTTTATTTTAGTCTTAGTCTAGAATTAATTAAGTACGCATGTTGAACATACGCCCGACATTTTAAAATTAGCTCAGTACAATGCGATAACTTACGGCTCCGAAATTGATCGAACAAAATGCCCGAATTATATACTAAGAAAAATACTACAAATTATATTTGGCGTAGTTAGCAAATGTAATGTTTCAACGTTTACCAACACTAATTCAGTCATCGATCTACCAGCACTGACGCTCATTTATCAGCGCTTTGGATGGCCTTGCTGAGCGCAGCACCCAACTGACTGAAAGATGGACGTTCTTTGGGATTGGCCAACCAGCAGGAGAGCTGTGCGTCATAGAAAAGAAGCGGAGCATAGACAGAATAACCAAATTAATTAGCTGTCATTCCATGAGAAATGTTCCCCAATGAACTTACCAAAATTTCCTTGAGAGAGGCTGGTGTGCCCTCGGCGACGGACCATTCCAAGCTATTGGCCAATGCACGTTGCACCACCTGCTCGTTGGTTAACTCCTCATGGGGCAGCTTAGTAGCCTGATTGAATAGCTCCCACACTACCACACCATATGCAAAGATATCACTCTTGGTGGTGTACTCATCCTCCTGTATGCACTCTGGTGCCAACCAGCGCACTGGGAGCAACGTGTTCCGATGCTTATGATATTCGCGACTGTATTTATCCTTGCACAGTGCTGGGTAGGCTACTTTCACAATAAATTCACTGGAGATGACGCAGTTGCGAGTGGCCAGGTCTCTGTTTTGTGTATAAAATTAATGGAAGAAGGAGTTTAATGACTTTCAATAAGTTACAGCCTGTGACTTATTCATTTATTAATCAATTAATGTTGAATTTATTCGCTAGTTCCTATTCCGATCGATTTTATAATGCTCAATAAGCTAATCATAATGTAAAACTTTACTTAAATTGATTTTGTGGACTTACCTATGGGTAAAGCGGGCACGATAAATAGCATCCATGCCGCGGGCTATTTGATAAGCGACAGCAAGTATTTGACTGGTTGTTAGTGGTGGTGGTGAGGATGTTGCTGTGGCTGTGTTAACCTTGCCGGCGGTGGCCAATAGAAACTGTTTGAGATCACCCCAGTCGGTATATTCGAGCACCATGTAGTGTGGATCCTTTTCACGGCAAAGTCCAAACAGACGTACCACACCCTTGTGCGTTATGGCACGTAGCAAGTCCAGTTGGCGTCGGAATTCCTGGCAAGCCTGCTCATCCTTGACTTTATTGAGCGCCTTGACCAGCACCAGTTGATCGGGTACGGTTTCAGATGATGCGTGCTGCGGCTGTTCCTCCTCCTTGATTTCCTCAATATCATCCATGGAGGTCTTGGAGCGTCGCTTCTCGTTCAAAGTACTTAAGGTGGTGCTGCCACTGCCGCTGGCACCGCTGCCATTTTCGCTATTGCTGTGCTGCTTCTCGGTGTCCGCATCCTTGTCATTTGACGTTACGGCCGTCACGAGAGATGCCTTCAGTTTGCCCACAAAGACATCGCCAAACTCACCGCGACCAATTTGGATGAGTTCACTAAGTCCGGAACGTGGCAGCGCTAGTTGCTCATAGATGTGAGCAGATTTCTTGGATGCCCTCGACTGCTGACTGCAAGCGGTGTCATCAGATTTCTGTGCATCTCCTCCGTTGGCACCACGTGCTTTGCTGTGCCCATTGCGCTGTTGCTGCCTGGACAGGCAAGGTTCCTGTTCAGTGTTCTTGCCAGATCCGTCCGCCTGATCACCGCCAGCCTCCTTGTTGCTCAGCTCATTGAGACGAGCCTTGCGTGCCTGACGACGATAGCGACACCAGAGCATTAGACCCACCACGAGCACTATGTAGGCCAGGGCAACGGTCATTGTGATAAGGACAGCGCGTGTCACAAGGAAACCATCGCCGGCTGATTCTTCCGCAACGAAACCATCGCCATTGGCACGCACCAACAGGCGAACCTCCTCCCGCTTCAATCCCGCACTGTTGCCAATGGTACAGGCATATTTGCCCTCATCCTCCGCCTGGACATTACGTATTTCGAGTGTGCCATTCTCCAAGAAACTGAAACGCTGTCGATCCGTATTATTCTCACTCAAATACTGCAAATCCTTGTCCCACTGTATCGTTGGCTTGGGATCTCCAATTGCCTGACAGTGGATGACAGCCACGCCCTGTTCGGTTGTCTCAATGGGTCCCACGGGCGCCACACTGAACTTCGGTGCGACAACCACGTTTATAGACACTGTGGCATTAATCTGTCCCTGGCTATTGCTGGCCAGGCATGTGTAGTTGCCTCGATGTTCAGCGCTCACATTCTTAAACGTTAAAGTTCCATTGATGTCGTCCACATTTTCGGGCAGTGACTCATTCGCCGCATCCTGTGCACAGAGAGGGAGAGAAGAGACAGTAAATGGACATGTTGACTATTACAAACCAATTTCAAAATCCTGTTCGACGCGTTTTCATCTAAAATGTAAAAACCTTGACAATCCCGCGAGGAGGGGGGGGCAGCGGAATATGCGTTTGTTTTTGCACACCCAAAAACCAAATGAAAAAACTTTAGGGAGTCGCTGTGGTGGAGGGGAGGGGGGAGGAGAAGTGGTCTGCGCTGGACAGTTGTTCCGGCAAATGGACAAACAGTTGTCAAAATTGGTTGGTGCTTGCAAACAGCTGCAAACAAAGGACTTCGGCTGGATATTAGAAAGAACAACGGGGAAGGCGGCGGGATAAAGGATAAAGGCGGCATGTTAGGCAGATAGACTCAATGGAATTTTGCATATGGTAGATGCTTGTTGAAAAGAAAAGTTTACTTAGCGCCGCATAGCGTTTTTCAATTTTCCAGTTGGACATGTGTGCTTGGTCAGCAGTTGGGAAGGGTCCGAGCGGTGTGAATAGACTATTCGCATGAGTACCGAGTGAATGGACTCGTGCATAGGGAATACTTTATGCATAGATGAAGTTATTGAAGTTAATCAAATAAAATATTAACAAACATTGCTAAATTATTATTACAACTTCCGAACTTTGAATGATTTCTTCACTTACCCTCAACCATTGAACCTGAGGCGTCGGAGTTCCCTGTGCCTTGCAGTGCAGCTTGCCGAGGCTGCCAAGTTCAAGATTCTTTGACGTTGGCTGCGGCATAAACTTGAGCTGTTCAATGACCTCCAGTGTGCCGGGTGCTGAGCTGACAGTCGCATGCCCCTCCAGTTGCAATTGGCACATATATTGGCCAGCATCGCTGGCACTGATGCTGTTGAAGCTGAGGGTGCCATTCTGTTTGTGGACAACAAGGCGACCATCCTCACGTAGCAGCGCATCCTTGTTAAAGTCTAGAGCCTGGCCAGGTATAAGAGCGCCACCTAGCTCCACATGCCGCATCACTTTGCCATCCTTGCGCCAACGGAGTTGAACACGATGATTTTGCAGCTCAGCGGGCAGCTCATAGAGACAACTGAGGGCAGCCGGTTCGCCCTCCTTGATGATAAGCGTTGCATTGGGCCCTTGCACAATGCGTAGTCCGTCAGGTGAGGGGGGGCAGTGACACGGATTGATCCATGCCAGCACCGGCACCACCCCGCTTGCCACGACATAAGAACACTTGCTTGCCCCAGGATTCGGGTAACCTTTGGTTCTTCTTCAATCTGGGCAGGCATTTGGTCATCTGATGCTGATATACATAGCCCTGTTTGCTCATCACACGGCCGGCCGCATTGGAGGCAATGCAGCGATAGAAACCATCATCGGCACTACTCGGTTGCCGCACTATCAGTCTATGCTGTTGCAACTCCACATTCAGCCAAGTGCTCAGCTTGGCGCTGTCACGATACCATTCAATACGCAGTGGCTCATCCCCGGAGGCGCCTTCCACGTGGCATTTGAGCACGAGCTCGTTCCGATTACTTCCTAGAAGCTGCACGCTCGCCGTGTCCAGATCTGCAACCAGAGAATCAATATGTGAGGCACATTAAATTGTGGTAATTAATGCAAATTACGATCGAGGGCGGTTCATTAAGTTGCAGATATCTTGATAATTATTGATTAGAATAATTCATTTTTCTAATATTATTATTATTATTTAATTTTAAAATAAATAATTATATATTATACAAAGCTTGTTTATTACTATAAAGTTGTTTAAGCTGCTTACATATATGTAAACTTATTTTAATAATTTTTTGCAGAGAAGGCAATTCAAGAAACCTTTGAATTATTGGGAGAACCTCGTAACTGAATCGGGTAGCATTCCATAAATATGCATAATAAGTATCCGTAAGATACATTTGCGTTTAATGCATTTCTTAGCTCTCATTTTGTTTATAGTTTGCTGTGTGTTGTGTGCTGTGTGTTGTGCGAATTCGCTTTTTGTTTTTGCCCCGCTGCATTAAGTGCATTTTATAGTCAGCTCCGATGGGGGGGCCAAACACGACGCTGCAATCTTTGTCTTTATCGCTGCCTGGCAGCCCATTTAAGGCCCAGAGGAAGCATAAATTGAACTGTCAGTCAGTTGGCTAGGGTCGGACTGGTTCCCTCACTTTGGATTTATGTAAATGCAGTTCCTCGCAGTTCGCATATGTGAAAAAGCGGCAACTTCTTCTTTGCTTTTCATTTGAGTTCTTTTTTCTCCACTACGTCTGGAACAGACGTCGAACCGTAGGGGTAAATGGACGATGGAGGGGCAGGCGGAGGAGGAAAGAGGTGTATGTTAGCTGCAACGGTACTTGGCAACAATTGCAGCATGAGAAATCAGTTTGTGGCAAAAGCATAAGCATAAAAAAAGAAGAAGAATGTGCCTCAGGTTGAAATCATATCTGAAATTTCTGGCTAAAACCAACAAGGAATGGTCTAATGTATGCACATATTTCTAGATACATAGATACATAGAAATATTAGATAATTATCTATATCATCTATATGCAGCTTGAGTCTACGCTGTTAGATGAATTGCTAGGACAAACTGCCAGATTAGATAATTATCTATTAAACAGATACATTTAGCATACATCTCTGAGATACTTTTATATCAGTTACTAAATTGAAATAAAACCATATCAGTGTAAGCTTATCAAGGCTACAAATAACTCTGCTTGTTCCTGACACTCTGAAAGAAGCTGAAGATGAGGAGGAGAAGGGGAGTGACAGTTGTTGTTGTTCTTGTTGTTGTTGTTGTTGTTGTTGTTGTAATAAGTTGCTACACACAGCTGTGCACTTTATCTGCTTAGTTTCTGTTTGGTTATCCATTAGATATCTTTTGTATTTATGCCCAACGATAGCTCGGTGCTGGTGCTGGTGCTGTCTAAGTGCCAATTAGTTCACTCTACTGTCATTTTGGCCGTAACATATACACAAAGTTGATGCCACAGGCAAGTCAAAGTATCTGTCAGTACGTCGTTGTGCATGGACGTGCCCCAACATGTATATATACACACACACACACACACACGGATACATAAAACAAATACAAATACAAATACATTTCAAACTTTTGACACTTCCTCGACGGAGACGACACTGTTCTGTGTTTATTGAGTTGTTGCTGTCGCTTCAAGTTGCTGTCGTTGCTGTTGTTGTTTGCTGTTATTTGTTGTTGTTGTTGCTTTCTGTATGCCACCAAATAAGTATCTACAAATATTTAGAGGCATTTCTAGCGCTGCTGGCTGGCGCAGGCAAACAAAGTCAAAGCCCAAACAAGATTTATGTGCATATGTAAATTTTCTAACGCGTCCAACAAACCACAGGCAACACAACACGGAAAGACCAAGACCCGGACGAAGACCCAGCCACAGACCCAGTCACAGACACAGTCCCAGACCCAGACTCAAAACCATAGAGCTGGCAAACATTCAGATAGGCAAAGTAAAATATCCATAAAACATACTTGTACATCTAAACATCAGCGGGGGAAGCGGGCATAACAAATATATATTTGTATAGATAAAAATATATGTACACTTTATAAAAATTATGACACAATCATAGAAAGGCAGAATGGGACGGGAGATGGAGAATAAATGCAAATATCCAAATCTATGAAATATTAGAAAAGTAATTTGAATTTAAAGTTATTTGCATATATTAAATATAAATCGTTTAGTCGAGTCAATAAATGCAAACTAAACAATGCTAAAACAAATGTCAAACCAATAACTAATAAATTATTTAAATATTTATAAACATTCTTCATTTATAAAACAATTTTAATGTAGTTTAATAAATTGAAAACTAAGCAAACAATTATATTACAACAATTATCAATTTGTATTGTTTATGAAACGAAATGTCAGCAATTAAACTGCAAATAATTAACTAATAAATAAACTAAATTGACAACTAATTAAGGTTTATAAGGTTAATTAATATTCGTAATAAATAATTCGTAGATAAAGCAGAGAAATGCATTTAAATATAAATAAATTATTTCAATAACAATAATAAAATTAAAAATATATAATAAATATAAATATAAATATAAATATAAATATAAATATAAATATAAATATAAATATAAATATAAATATAAATATAAATATAAATATAAATATAAATATAAATATAAATATAAATATAAATATAAATATAAATATAAATATAAATATAAATATAAATATAAATATAAATATAAATATAAATATAAATATAAATATAAATATAAATATAAATATAAATATAAATATAAATATAAATATAAATATAAATATAAATATAAATATAAATATAAATATAAATATAAATATAAATATAAATATAAATATAAATATAAATATAAATATAAATATAAATATAAATATAAATATAAATATAAATATAAATATAAATATAAATATAAATATAAATATAAATATAAATATAAATATAAATATAAATATAAATATAAATATAAATATAAATATAAATATAAATATAAATATAAATATAAATATAAATATAAATATAAATATAAATATAAATATAAATATAAATATAAATATAAATATAAATATAAATATAAATATAAATATAAATATAAATATAAATATAAATATAAATATAAATATAAATATAAATATAAATATAAATATAAATATAAATATAAATATAAATATAAATATAAATATAAATATAAATATAAATATAAATATAAATATAAATATAAATATAAATATAAATATAAATATAAATATAAATATAAATATAAATATAAATATAAATATAAATATAAATATAAATATAAATATAAATATAAATATAAATATAAATATAAATATAAATATAAATATAAATATAAATATAAATATAAATATAAATATAAATATAAATATAAATATAAATATAAATATAAATATAAATATAAATATAAATATAAATATAAATATAAATATAAATATAAATATAAATATAAATATAAATATAAATATAAATATAAATATAAATATAAATATAAATATAAATATAAATATAAATATAAATATAAATATAAATATAAATATAAATATAAATATAAATATAAATATAAATATAAATATAAATATAAATATAAATATAAATATAAATATAAATATAAATATAAATATAAATATAAATATAAATATAAATATAAATATAAATATAAATATAAATATAAATATAAATATAAATATAAATATAAATATAAATATAAATATAAATATAAATATAAATATAAATATAAATATAAATATAAATATAAATATAAAGTTTGGAGTGTGATGCCCATGCAGCAGGCAGAGGCACGAGGCACGACCTGAATGCCGCTGCCTAACTGTAACTCAAATAAGAAGAATGTATGCCTAGTCGCTAATTAAGAAGAGTCTCATTAGTTTGATGTATGCAACGTCAGTGGCAAGCACAGACAACGGGTCATCTGCTAACACCTAGACCCACACCCACACTCACACTCACATCTACATCCACACCTACACCTACACCTAAAGAACTATGTTTGCAGCTGGAAAGGAAGGCGAACATTATTCACACGTTGCATGCAACATTGGGAGGGGAGAAATATCAGGCGGGACAGCGAGGCTAAACACAATAGCAACAGCCAACGGCTCGAGAACAAAATAAATTTGTTAAAACTTTGGCTGGCAGCATTGGAAGTTTGGAAGTTGGGAGCTGACAGAGCATAAACCACAGTGCTGTAAACAATTGCCTGGAATTGGAACTGGCAAACCCCATAAAAAAAAAAAAAAAAAAAAAAACAAAAACAAAATAATAAAAGAAGAAGAAAGAACAAAAACATGAGACGCCTTGAGTAAACAACAGTGGAAGTAAATGTCGAAAAGCAGGCAGACTAAATTCTAGATATCGAAATTGACAGTCGTCAGATGGAAGAGGGCGGCATTACGAAGTGAGGGTAAAGCCGGTTATCGCTGACGTCTTAAGCCGTTTGTCTCCTGATAAGATAACAACTGCACTTTAAGTGTATTTCCCCTTATTGTATTTTCTTTGTTTTCTATTCTTCTTCAACTTCTGTGAAAATATAATTAATTGATAATCAAAAATTGATTATTTCACAGCAGCAGCCGACTGAGCATAAGCGTGGAATAGCATAATAAATGAATCCATACAAATGGTTCCTCAACTTGCAACTGGCAATTGCACTTATGCAGCTTTTCTTGACCCATTTGTAGGCTCCCGAATGACAATTGAGTGGGGAGTGGGACTGTTGTTTGTTCCATGTAATTCAATTAGCCAACAACGCTGGAATAACTATGTATGTACAGTTTACTCTGATGTCTGTTCATAGTATTTGATGTGTGTTCCTTATAAATTACATACATTACATCATATTATATATATATATATATACATATATATATATCGAAGTTTATAGCCAACTTTCAGAAATATTTAATGTTTATTCGCCTTAACAATTCGTTGTTGCCGAATATTGTTTGGATGGCATTTCCATTTGCTGTGCATGCAGAATGCGCGGTTTATTTAAGATATTCTCTTTTTCTGATAATGTAAACAATATTAGAAACAACAAAGAATTTGTTTTGAAATAAGAAACCAATTGATTTCATGAATATGTATGGTTTATGATAAGAATTGCAATCAAGAGCTGTTAGTCATGCATCCTCATGTGGGTTCTTAGTGTTTTCGCAGATTAAGTCAGCATTTTAGAACTGTTCCTAAGGGATACATATTCTCAGAAACTATAAACAGATAAAGAAATACGTCCATCAAATATATGGTATTCTAAGCTACAGTAAACTCTCGCATATTAGTCACACTTGACGTGTCCCATGTATGCATGCACTGAGATATGATGTCATCAGCGATATCAATCAATCAAGCATTTTCTAAAGAGAACAGAGTATATAGACTGCTTTTATTTTTATTTCTGCTGCAATCAAATGTGTAAAGGCAAAAGAAATGATGTATTGGAAATAGAATCTGAATATAAATCTTATCAGATAAATTAGAAATACGACTCCGCTAATTTGCCAAAGTTGAAGAACGTGATGAGGAGCTGCTGTCGCTGTCATAGTCTCTGTCCTCATACTTTCCATTCGCTTGTTCTCTGAGCTCATCCGTCATATTTTTATTACCATAGAGTAGATTATCATTGAGCCTGCACTGATCGATGATATACTTGAAGTCCTCGTGTTCTCTCAGTGTAACCGGATTACCGATTATTATCAGCAATGATTTGGCACGAGAGAGCAATACATTCACACGGCGAGAATTGGATAGGAAATATGTACTCTTAAATGAACTGACCATAGATGCAATGATTATCATCTTTTCACTTCCCTGATAACTCTCCACGCTGCCAACCTTCACCTTTGTTTGTCCCCTTTTTTGAAGCATTTTCTTAATCAACTTGCATTGTGCCAAATACGGAGACATGATGCCAATATCCTTCTGCTCCACATTGCTATGTCCAATTTTCTCCGTAAGCAGACGCATTAAATACCAGCAGACCACATCGGCCTCATGTTGATTGAAGCTGCTGGATGAGTGCATAGCGCGTTCTAAATCTCCCTCTGCTGCTTGGAATAAGATTGGGTATTTCCCGTTGGGCAGCACACTCCAATTGGCAGCTTGGTTGACCATTGCGGGCGGGGCCACAGGTATGAGCTCGCTATTGTAGTACAGCTTGTTGTAGATGCCCACGATCTCTGGATGTGATCTGTAATTGCGTCGCAGTCGCGTCTGCAATGTCTGGTCATAGTTGCCACTGGCGTCCACCTCGTACAGTTTGCTGAGCAGAAGGCGCTCCATTAGGGACTGTAGCAATCCCAAATCTGCAGCACGTTCGCACTTGATGACCGCTCCCAGCTGCTTGTGATCGCCACAGAGTATGACATGGCTTGAACTCTGCTTAATGCCCACTATGCCCAACAGGGTTTCTGGTTCTGTCGATGCTGCGGCTTCATCAATAAAAATGTGCGTGAATTTTGGTTTGTTCACAAGATTCACGATGCCAACTGCACACAACGTAGTGACAACGATTCCATAATTTGATAAATTAATTTTTCTTAATCCTACATATACTTTAGAATTGTTAATATTTTTAAAGTTGCAGTAATTCAATAACTTTGGAGACATTGTCTTCTTGACCCTCTTAATCCGTGTGTACGGCAACAAGCGCAACATAATCAACTCCTTCTCTTCTGACATTTCCTGAAGCCGTTTATAATTTTCAATATATTCGATTATCCTCAAGGCAATCGTGTCGCATGCCGAATTGGAGCCGGCAGTAACAAGGATGCGGTTGTTTCCTTTCATATACAGTTGTACAATGGCCTCCACAATGGTGGTAGTCTTGCCGGTGCCTGAATGTGATACGTTATCAGTGAATATTCTTAATGTTGTGAATGTTTTGAATGAAACAACATTCTAACACTCACCTGGTGGTCCAAACACAATATATGGTGCCAGAGGGTTAGGCCCATTAACTATTTGACGTACTGCCTGCAGTTGTTCAGCATTTGCTGCAATCGATTTGTTCAACAGAGTCAAGGTGTTCGGGGTGTTGTTCACAGCTGTTTGCTGCTTCTTGAGGTCTGAGATGGGGAACAGATAGCGACGAATATCAGGGCTTTTCTCTAGAACTTGCAGGGCATGAAGCATCAGGCGAACGGGAATACGTGGAGCACGAAAGAAGACATCAAACGGTTGGTTCAACAAGTTTTCGCGGAAATTAAAGATAATACGATTGTTTGTCACCCTCAAAATGGTTTCAACAATTCCGTGACTTATGAAATTGGCCAGAATAAGTGGCTTTGGCAGTGGCAAAGTATCCAAGCCAGCTCTGGACACCAGCACGATTTGATCAATGTGAGGTGTCAGCAGACTTTTCGTATTCCTTTTATTTTTCGTCGATTTAATAAAATTAATGGAGAAATGTTTCTTCTTATTCATGGCAACTTTGACTTTAAACAAAGTGAGATCAGCATACATCTGCATTGTTGATAGATCATCAATGGTGAGCAGCGTCTTGAGAACAGCACAGAAATTGTCATAGTTCAATGTCAGGCTAGACAAATATGGCTCAATTTTCGGTTCGATATTTAGAAGACTTTCGTCATCAAAATATTTATGGGAGGCATTCAGCCACGTTTCACTGGGCGTGTAATTTGATAGAGAATTCATTTTCCAAACGCCACACAATTACTTTCCTGTACTTGTTATTAATATATTTGCAAATGCGAAATTCACTTAACAGCAGTCGTTTTCGGCTGGCGATCGAATAGCAACTGAATGGGCAACTTTAATGGGATTCACAAAACTCAAAAAGCGCCCAGCCAGAGCAAACAAACACATACATACATATGTATGTACATACATACATAAATGATATAATGCACCGAATGCTGATAAAGCAAATTCTCTCAAAAATAACAAATTCTCTCAGCTAAATGTTATCATCTCTTGTTTATTTTGGTTTTGCTCTCCACTCAATACTGGTTGCATTGTTTCTGTGTAAGTTATACTCAATGATATTGTCGCCAATTCAGCAATTCAGCTGACAATGAAATGAGTCAGCGCTGCTGAGAATATGAAATGGATTTGTTTCAGTTAATTACTTTTGTTTTCGCTTGATTTTGGATTTCCCATTTTTAAATATATTATTCTAAATGAAGTTATATTTGCTATGTTTTATTGTATTTTGATATTTTCTTTAATTCATTTACTTCTCTTTTGTGCATGCGATGTGCAGCAAGCAACAATAACAAACAACAGACAAAATACAACTGATATGGCGAAAATTGGCTGGACAAAAGCTCGTTGCTATATGGAATTAACTTTGCAAAGTGATTGGCAATTCTATCGATGCAATCGATTATTATTTAAGATCTTTAGCGCAATCATCTTCTTGGGACTTGTGATTTCCCATGAACCGTTGCTCAGTCGTGAATTGATCGTGAGCTGGTAACAATCTTAAATAGGCGCAATTATTAAATAAATACTCTTTGGGGATTTTGTTTTTTTGTAAAATGGATGTTTTATCAAATTACGAACCCAGTGTGGGAATGCTGAATGCCATGAAGGCAGATTTTAGTGACGAAAGCCTGGCAGCAGCCAATGCCGTGTTTGGCCTATATTTAAATTCGCGAGAAGTGGACTATGACAATGTGTGCACAGTATTAAGGATTCTGCTCAGTATTGAGGACATAACCGCAATGCAGCCTTATTCTGAGCTTATTCATTATGGTGTTAAATTCATTCAGGGATCTGTCTACTTTACTCAAATCAAACCAGGAATTAATATTAAGAATGTATTAAAACCTCAATTCGATGAAGTTGTGTTGCTGCCCAGAGGTCAACTTGAGTTTTTGACAAATAACGGAATTTTGGCTCTGATGCCCCATCCGTACGAACAATTGAGATGCGGAGAGTCAAAACACCGTCATGTTTTTAAGATTAATAATGTAATCGATGGGAGAGTTGAATTAAATTTTAATGATATTCATCAAAAGTCGAAAGAAAAATGTTACCAATATAATCTTAGAGATTTAAATTACTATGATGCCATCTTTCGTTCCCCACGTATTCCCGTTCGCCTGATGCTTCATGCCCTGCAAGTTCTAGAGAAAAGCCCTGATATTCGTCGCTATCTGTTCCCCATCTCAGACCTCAAGAAGCAGCATACAGCTGTGCCCAACACCCCGAACACCTTGACTCTGTTGAACAAATCGATTGCAGCAAATGCTGAACAACTGCAGGCAGTACGTCAAATAGTTAATGGGCCTAACCCTCTGGCACCATATATTGTGTTTGGACCACCAGGTGAGTGTTAGAATGTTGTTTCATTCAAAACATTCACAACATTAAGAATATTCACTGATAACGTATCACATTCAGGCACCGGCAAGACTACCACCATTGTGGAGGCCATTGTACAACTGTATATGAAAGGAAACAACCGCATCCTTGTTACTGCCGGCTCCAATTCGGCATGCGACACGATTGCCTTAAGGTTATACGAAAGTCTTCAGTTGTTGCCTGGGAAGCCGGTAGAGAAGTTGAAACGCTTCGTTTCAACTTCGTATAATGGAAATGTTCATTCAAAGCTAAGGCAAATCTGTATCTCACTAACTAACAAATATCTCGGAACGTTAGACGACTTTCAAATCATTGTGGCTACGCTGTGCAGCGTGGGCCGTATATATACTTACTCCGCTTACTCCCGGGGATTCTCTTACATTTTCATTGATGAGGCGGCTGCTTCAACAGAAGCAGAAGCATTGATGGGCATAGTGGGCATTAAGCAGAGTTCAAGCCATGTCATACTCTCTGGCGATCACAAGCAGTTGGGGGCAGTCATCAAGAGCGAACGTGCTGCTGAGCTGGGTTTGGTACAGTCCCTAATGGAGCGCCTACTGCTCAACAAACTATATGAGGTGGACGCCAGTGGCAACTATGACCAGACATTGCAGACGCGACTGCGACGCAATTACAGATCACATCCAGAGATCGTGGGCATCTACAACAAGCTGTATTACAATAGCGAGCTCATACCTGTGGCCCCGCCCGCAATGGTCAACCAAGCTGCCAATTGGAGTGTGCTGCCCAACGGGAAATACCCAATCTTATTCCAAGCAGCAATGGGAGAGATAGAGCGCGAAGCTCATTCAACCAGCAGCTTTAATAGCCTGGAGATCAGGGTGGCCTGTTGGATGGTGTTCAAACTGCTCTGTGACGGTCTTGGCGATGGCGTAAAAGTGAAGCAAGAGGACATTGGCATTGTCACTCCATACTTGGCTCAATGCAAGCGGCTTAAGGACAAACTTTACGAAAGCCAACAGGGAAAGGTGGAGGTTGGCACCGTGGAGAGCTACCAGGGCCGTGAAAAGATGATTATTATTGCATCTATGGTCAGTTCATTTAAGAGTTCACAATTTCTAACCAATCCTCGCCGTGTGAATGTATTGCTCTCTCGTGCCAAATCATTGCTGATAATAATCGGTAATCCGGATACACTGAGCGAAAACGAGGACTTCAAGT
This sequence comes from Drosophila funebris, assembly GCA_018901825.1. NCBI lineage: Eukaryota > Metazoa > Arthropoda > Insecta > Diptera > Drosophilidae > Drosophila > Drosophila funebris. The sequence continues at coordinate 2,018,922 of JAEIFK010000682.1, forward strand.
ATATCATCAATCAGTGCAAGTTGAATGAAAACTTTTTGACTCAAGGCCAGGTGGAGGCTGACATCAAAAAGAGCTTCGAAAGCAAATGTAATGAATATAGGAAAATGTATGAAGAAAATAGAAAGAAGGAGAGAGAGATCGAGAACGAGTACGAGACCGTTTTCAGGAAACTTGCGGAACTTGGTATAAATCGAATTTAAAGCGTTACTACTTGAAAATATAGTGAGTAATCAAATAAAAATTCAATCAAATAGAATATTTTGATAGAACCAATTCATATTGTTTAGATGTGCAAAATAAAGAACAAAATGTAACCCCCTAATATCTTAGCTTGTGTCATTTATTGCGATTACTTTTAGCCGTTGTCTTGGCCTTGCAATTTGGACGGTAAATTGATGGCAACAACTGGCCATATACTCTCAAGCATAAGCCCTGTGCTCAGTGTGGTATCTTTGCCGGCAGATCTTTAATTAAAGTTGCCCACCATCTAACCTACTTCCCCCTTCCTAATATTTGTCCCCCCTTCTTGTCACACAGCTTTCAAATTAAAACGTTAAACATTCGATTATCGCACATTGTCTGAGCTCGGCCAATGTTTCTATATCCACTCAATTGCTGAAACTTTTCTGCTAATGATCAACTCGTGTAACTACAAGTCAAAGCCAAAAGTAAAGTAAATAGACTACAGATGGAGAGAGAGAGAGAGAGACAGAGACAGAGAGAGACGCGCCAAAAAGCTGTCTACAGTTTCTGTCTGCGTCGCTTTAATGTTCTCCTGTTCTTGAGCTCGTAAAATTTAATGCGTTTTTCCGGCATTCACATAATGAAAATTATCCGCTTGCCCCAAAATACTTACATACATGTATAGAAATAGTAGGAAAGCCTAAAGTCCAGCGAACTCGACTGTAAAAGACCCTGTCATTGTTGTGCACACACGCAAGTTATGGTAAATACCAAAACTCAATTGCGATATTGTGAAGTAAACTTTATATGCTTTGGATACAAATCTGTTCATATAGATGGACAAGGCTTTAACAATTCGCCTGTTGATGCTGATCAAGAGTATATATGTGCATTATGGCATTAGAGTTGTCTGCTTCTGTCTGTTAGGCACATTTCACTGTCACAAAATGAATGGACCCGTTTGCACTTCTTAAGTACGGGTTCCAAGAACCCAAGTTGCCAACTGCAGTCAACTTGAACTTGTGTAGCGCACAACAACAACAACAACGGCAGCAGTAACGACAACAAGAGTCAGTCATATGTATGTATATACATATGTATATGTATGTATGTATGTATGCATGTTGGGGGGTGTTTGGTCGCTGAGGGTTGATTTGTGCACAACAACCTCTCGCCCCCTTTTGTGTGTCGTGTCTTTGCATTTTGTTTGGTTTTTATGACTTTGCCTGGCTTTGTTGCCGCTTCTGCTGCTGCTGCTGCTGCTGCTGCTGCTGTTGTTGCCATTGCCATTTCTCATTTTATGTTTATGTTTCGTGTTAATGTTGCATTTCATTTCCATGTACATTTCAGTGTCGAATTCTTTTTTATTTTTTTTTTTTTTTTTGGTATCCAACATGGTCTCCATGCTTAGCTGTTGGGCCCTGTGCATATCCTTGGGTTATCCTTTGCCAGTCAGCAGTCCAACAACCCCTTTAGCACAGCCTATTCGTTTGTCTGTTGTCTGTTGTCTGGCGCTCGTCTGGTCTCTGTTTCTGTTTCTATTTCCAATTCTTCTTCTACCCGTACTTCCTCCCCCCTCAGCTTCTCTCTCTCTCTTTCACTCTCTCGCTCTCTCTTGCCCCTTTTTGTGTGTCTTTTTGAATCTGTGTAGACATCAGTTAGTTGCAGCTAGACTGCATTTGAGACTGGAATTTATGCAACAACCAACGACCATTCATTGCCCTCTGTTTGACAAATAGAACTATTTCCTCAAGCAACTCTATAATTTCATTGTTTTCTTTTACGATAACGATATAAACAATGGCAACTCCTAGGAATCAATGGCAGAAATTACTCTGTCGCATTCTTGTGTCATACATATAATAAAAATAATCATATGAGACATTCCAAATGCAAATAGATCTGTAATTTGAGATTTCTTCAAATCGCTGATCCATTAAAGTTCAAATAAAATAGTTATAAATGATAAGAATTTATTAAATATTTTGTCAAGTCCGATAATCATAATTATAATAAATATATTCATGCACAATTAATCAATTAAAACAGAATAATCAGATTTACATTTCTAAATAAATAAATCAAACTTCTGTTTGTCTAAAAATTCTTTACACTTTATTGTTATTATTTTAATTCATTTATAATTCTATTATTTACCAAATTTGTAGGGCATTCAGCAATCGGCTTGACTAACTGCTTTTATTAACTTCCCGTTAATTTGTTCGTTCTTTGTTTAATTTGTTTAATGTTGCAAACAAAATGTCACTTTTGTTGCGCTTAATTTAACATTTATTTCTAGCAGAAAAAGTTTGCGACTGACAATCGAAGTTCTCCCTCCTTGGACCCCAATAATTCACACCCGTCGTGGCAAGATCTATGGTTCCATACATATTTCAATAGTTGTTGTCTGCTTTGTGGACATTTGCAGACTTCGATGCGAGTTGAAAGTTGGTGGGGGGAGCAGAAGAGGGGATAGCTAACCCACTTAGTTGTGAGCAATGCAATGGCGCCACACCTCTTACCCTGCCCAATCCACTTTTTTTACAGCACTTAGCGACCTTTCAACAACGACGCACCCTGCCAGCAGCAATTAAAATCAACTCCCAAAAACTACAAATTAATTAGTTAATTAATTAGGTAAAACACTTGAGTGCAGCGAGTAAATCTTGCTATAAATAGCGAGAGCCAAAGTAGAGTTAGGGATGCGGATGGGGCAAAAGGCGTCTTTGATGATGGTTCCAGCGACTTTGATCAGCTGCCAGGCGGTGCTGACAGCAGTTGAGGCACGAGGCAGACAACAACAAGGGCCTCTGGCTCTGGCTCTGACTCTGAGTCTCCAACTACATACAACTATAACACATGCAACACAGATTGTGCATAACATTTTCACTCGCTTTGTTTACATCTGTGACTGAGGGAACAAGGAGCAGAGAGCGAGGAGTGTGAGAAGTGAGGAATGAGGAGCGGAGGAGCTGGGTGCATCGACTGTTTGTTAAATTTATGCATTTTTCTGCTTAAAGGCAATGCAACTAAATGAACATCAATCACATGACGCCGACGACGACGCTGATGATGAGTAGCAAGAACAGCAGAAGAACAAGTAAGAAAATATGTTTGCAACAAGCCGAATAGTTGATATGCTTTTTAAAAGGCTTATAGTATAGTATAGTAACATTTAGTAATTTCATTTCAATATAATAAAGTATTTATTTAATTTAATTAAAATATGTTTTATACAGAAATACAATTTTATACCAGTTGCACATACATATGTTAGCTAGATGATAGCGTATTAAGTTTTATCTGAAACTTTCATCAGATTATTATTAAATAATATAGATATCTGACAAACAACAACAACGAACAACAAATGTATTAACTCAATAAGTTTCAAACTGAGAGACTAATTAGGAAAGAACTGGATCGACTTAACTTTGATGGTATTCTCTGCATAGAGTATAACAAATGCAATTGCAATTGCAACTGCAACTAGAACTGCACTTGCCACTATCTCTCTCAGTCTCACTGTCTCTTCCTTTCACGCAACATTGCCTCGGCTGTGCATTTCACTGCACTTCCTGTGCCTCAACAGGAAGGTGGCAAAGCCAGCGAGTGCGTTGCATGACGCATGTACATCAAAAGTTTTTGGTTTTTATCTTTCAACGGTGTTGTTGTTTGTTGCTTGTTGCTCGTTGTTGCTTTGCTTGAGTTCTCATGCCTTGCATGGAAGTCGAACTCTCAGATACTAAGAATAGTTCACATAATCATAGCCAATACATTAGACTTGGCCATAATCATATATTGAATAAGTTGTATAGTTGCATAGATCTTGGAGAGTACTTACATATTACGCTCAATTTAGCTGGAGGCGACTCCTGCCTGGCGCCGCTGGCCACACTGGTTGCAATGCACACAAAGTCACCGGCATCATCGCGTTGCACCGACTCGATATGCAAATTGCCACCGATTTGTTGCACGCGCTTGTCATACACAATTTGCTGACCTGTAATGGCATTGAATGAGGTGCAAGGAGAGCCTTAAGCATAAAGTTGACTTCATTCCCCTCTCTCTCTCTCTCTCTCTCTCTACTCACCATTATGCAACCAGTCGTAATGCAAATCGCTGGAGGGTCCTCCTGCTTCACAGCTGAAGTCAATGGCATCATACTCAATGACTGCCTGACTCTGTCCCGGTTGAATGCAACGCGATGAGCTGGCCAAGCTGGGTGCTGTAATTGCAAATGCCAGAGGATTAATGATGATATAATGCCGGACACATACGTCAACATACATAATAATTAATTATAGACTACTGAACTGACTTTTCCCATCGCCCAGTCACTATGTATTAAATGATATAATTTCCATTATTTAATAAACTTTTGCAGAATATTTAAAAAAGCTTTTCTGACGAGTTTATATATGCTTTTCTATTTAACATTTCAGCTTATCAATTAAATTTATATTCTGTTCATTTCATTAAGCTCATGTGATCAACATAAATACTGTTTTACTTAATAATATATTATAATAATAATTTTACATAATTAATTTCCATGTGTAAGTTCCATTTAATAGTAAATTCAAATACTTAAGTTTAGCAGACTATTGCATTATATTGATTTATTGATTTTATAAAGCTAATTGTTTATGAAGGCAATGATAAATTTAATACGATAGTAATTTAATTTAATACAAAAATTGCTGAGAATGTGTAATTTTGGTTTTTATCGATTTGAAATATTTTTATAGTTTATCGCAAAAAAGGAACAGTGATTTGTGAGGAATAAAAATAAAAGCGGTGATGCCAGATCTCACAATCACAATAAACTATTGTAGGGTATTTAAAAGGACTTTTCTGACTAGTTTATATATGCAACATAATCCTGTCTCACTTTCTTACTTAAGTTTGGCAGGCTAATTAATTTGGTCTTCTTCATCAGCTTTTGTTTAAATTCATTTTATTTTTTTTTATAATTTCATTTATTTTTGGCTCTAAAGCAACATATTAAACAGCAGAAGCTGACACCGCATTAATGCCATGTTTTTTTTTTTGTCCAGAGGGTTAACATTATTATAGGCAGCTGCAGGCGATTCCCTTGGTCCTTGAAGTCGTCAGCAATTTAATATAATTAACAAAAATTGAATTTACCATAATTGCGTTTAATTAAAGTGGTTTAAGCAAATTAAATGCGCTTAAGCGCCTCAAATTACAGTGTTTAAGCTAAATGCAATTTTGTTAAGCGGCAAATTGCAACAACAACAAAAAAATAAAACATAAACAAAAAAAGAAAAAGAAATTACATAGCATATAGACAGGCGCTTTTGCGTGTCGACAAAACATGAAACAAAATAAGGGGAAAAAGTATAATTATGACACACAGCATGAACAGTAATAAATGCATGATTACTAGCATACCGAAGATTAAATACTCTTGTTAGCATATTGCATTAAATTCCTCAATAATAGTTGTTGCAGAAGCTGTTAACTTAGCACAAACACACTTGTGTCTTCAACCTAATAAACAATCTTAATTTGTAGACAAAATTAAATTCATAACTCTCTTCTATCAAACAATAAACTTGTTTGTGATATTATTTATTAAAATAATATTCAATATATTATATTAATGTTTTTTAGCTAAGCAAGAGTACAATGTGAAAACACACATATGCTGCTACATTCAGTTAATATAATTAAAAGCCGGGTCATAAAAATGAAACTGTTAAAAGGGAAAGAAGGAAAATAAAACGCAACTGCAATTTATGGCAAATATAATTAATTTTTGGATAAGTGTGAAAGCAAACACAGAACTAATGAGCAACGGCAAATGAATTGAATAATTTGGAAATGCCAATTCCAATAAAAAAGCTAAAACAAATACGATTATAATTTGGCATAGAATAATATTAAAATAATTATTTAAATATTATTAAATGATGTAAATATAATATTATATTATATTATTATTATATATATATTTTATATAACATAATTTGATTTGATAACATATTTAATATTCAATTTAATTAAATGCAGACAATAAAAGCAATGAAAAAGCAATGAAAGTATTTCAATAAAAATACAAATAACAATGAATAGGAAAATAATTATAAAGAAAAACGCATGAAAATGCTTGGCTTTTAGATTCTTAATATTATCTGCAATTCCCTTTCATTGCTTTGAGTTTTTTGTGGTTAAGGAACATAAAGATTACCATTAAGAGAATTGCAATTAGGCGCCAGCTAAACACACACACAGGCACACACACACACACACACAACACTCACAAATTTAGCGGTTTAACCACAACGAGGAAAGTACTAAAGCCAAGTTAAAAGCCAACTTGGCAAGCAATTCAGAAACGATTATTTTTGATTGTACGAGGTGTCCATCTCCTGCAGTGAGGGAGGCAGTCAGTGAAAGAGAGAGAGAGAAGAGAGAGAGAGAGAGAGAGAGAGAGAAAGAAAGAGAGAGAGAGAGAGAGAAAGAGAAAGAGGGAGAGATAGAGAAAGGGAGCTACAACTACAAAATGGGCAACATTACATTTTGGCACTAATTGAAGCAATTTAAGAAAACACCTCAAAAAGGCAAACTTCAGTCAAAGGCGTGGCACGACACGGAATCAATAAGCAGGCCAAAAGGAAGGTACAATAGAAACAACAACAGCAGCAGCAGCAGCATGATCATTAAACTCATTTGTTGTTACTGTTGTTGCTGTTGTTGTTGTTGTTGTTGGCCAATCATATGCCAGTCACATAGCCAGCGACGTGTTATGATACACCACATACAACGTTGGAGCCACAAAGTCAACCACAAAGGCTTTTGTTGGACAGGCTGTGGGGCAGGTTGTGTGGCTGCCAGGCGCTTCGGTCTCCCTCCATTTGTGTTGACTTCAACCAAGCTGAATCGATTTAATTTGCTGCAGTCGCCAGTTTCCAGTCTTCAGTCTCGCCGGTCGGGAAGTCAGTCAGTTTACTGGGCGTCGATTAAAGAAATATGCGAACTCGGTAAGGTTCGATACGGTTTGTTTCTTCTTGATTGCGCTGACGTGGCAAAAAGGAAATGAAGTCTGTGTGGTGTGCCCCACAGTGGAACAGTGTTAATGCGGCAAGCAGAACTGTGGGGTGTCCAAGTCCAATCGTGTATCTGTCTGTGTGTGATAATTAGTTCGTTTGTTTGTGCTACGTTCGAGTTCCAAAATCCCAAGTCAGCGATTCAGCGATTCATCGAGTCAATCGAGATACTGAATCGTTGACCAACTGCTGAGGCTGCCACAAATTGTGTAGCAGCGATGCGCCGTTTAAGCGCAATGAATGCGAATATATCGCTGTAATAATCAGGAGTCCAACGGCGGTCAACATGTGCTTGCTACATGTGGCACAGTCAGCACTTGAACTTGCCCATTGATAGACTCTTGTTTGTTATTGGGACCTGCCCCCCCTTGCGTTGCGTTTGATTTGCTTTTCTCGGCCAATAAAAAAAAAATATAAATAGGAAAGGAAAGGAGAGGAAAATCTGAACTGTCATTCAAGAATTTCTGGCATTTTCAGAGTCAACACTGTGAAATCTTTGGGAAAAACTGCAAGTCAACATGGGAAAGGCATTCGAACAGAGTAAAAGAGTAAACTAACTAAAGGGAAAGAGAGAAACAGACGGCCGGAGAGTGAATAATGTCTGAATGGACGCTGAAATAAATGTGCATGACAATTACCCGTCAAAAGTTTGATCTAGGGTTTTACAACAAGGCAAAAAAATAACGACTGTCGGAAAAGAAAAGCATGGAAAGTACAGAAAGAAAAAAAAACGAATGAAAGGATGTTCATTTATGCGTGTTTTCTTATGGAATTCGTATTGACTATAGAGATACTCATAGGATGGTGAGCATTGATTTCATAAAGCTATTTGTTTATGAAGGCAATGATAAATTTAAGACGATAATAATTTTATTTAATACAAAATTGCTGAGAATGTATAATTTCGGTAGTTATCGATATGAAATATTTTTATAATTTATCGCAAAAAGGGAAGAGTGATTTGTGAAGAGTAAAAAACAAAGCGGTGATGCCAGATCTCATAATCAGAATTGTGTAGGAGTAGTTAGTTGTTAGATAATCAAATAGGACAATAAGCTGACAGTTCTATAAGACGTTATATTTTTTAACTAGAGTAAATAAACAGATTGCGATCATTTGCCTATGATATGTTTGACAAATGTATAAAGACATAAATTATTATTATCAAAGCCTTTTGATACAATCACTGCAAATGCTTTATTGTAGCAACACATGTGCATCTTTAACAATCTTGAATTTATATTTATATTTATATATATGCATTTTTTGAGCACTTTTAATGAGTTTTACGTTACCCCATCTAATCTGAGCCCAATGGCTGAACGCGTAGGGGGAGGAAGGGAAGGGCAGGCAGTACTCCGTGGCCTGGTACTCTAGAGATTTGCAATACACGTCTAATTCATACAATTATGAAGTGCTCTACATGAACTTTAAGTTCTCCAAAGGGGCAAGTTTTTATGAGAGTTGCATATTCATACTCTGGAGTTGTTGCTGCAGCATGTCAGCTGCCTGACTGAGTACGAGTCTCTGTTTTGTGTGTGTGTGTGTGTGTGTGGTATGCCTGGCATGGCATGTTGCATGCAGCATTTTGCATGCTTGAATAACAAATTATGACTGCCACACAAAGACTCACACACACATGCACACACATAGAGAGAGAGAGAGACGGAGAGAGAGGGAGAGAGAGACAGACTGCCTTATTATTTGCCATACAAATAATGGACGTTGAACGTAGCACAGATTTGAAATATGCTTCATGCCACAGCTACAGGCAACAACTACGACTCTGGCTCTGTTTCTGTCTCTGTTTCTGGCTCCGGTTGCCTTTTGTCTGCGGCTGTTTGCCTTTGTGCTACTTAACAGTCAGCAGTTTTCAGCGTGTCCTGTCACTCACACATGCACAAACACACACACACACACACAGAGAGAGACACAACCATATACAGACATGTGTATATGTGTGTCTGTAGTTTTACATAATTGTGTGTCCCTTTGTCTTGCTGCCACATCCGATTGCTTGCTGCATTCCTTGCTGCGTAAACTACATTTGATTAGCTGAAATTTCGGCGTCTCTTCTCTCACTTCAAGTGCCAAATGGCGATCCCTCTGCTGTCCCTCTGTCAGGCCCTTCTCTCACTGTGTGTGTGGTGTGTGTGTGTTCTTAGGCATTGTTTGCTTTTCTTTTTCCTTGTTGTTTGCCTAACGACTTTATTATTTGAACTTGACCGGCATATGCTTATATCCTGACAGCACTCATAATTTTTCATCGTTGCAGACTTCCTATCCCGCTGCTTTCAGGCATTAGTTTTGCTTACTCTGTGGTCTGCATCCTCCCGTCTCCTGCTGCTGCCAGTGCCCACCCTGCTTGCCACTCTGCCACTGTGCCTCTCTCTCGTAATTGAGTCATTTTGCGCGCCGTTTACTTTGAAATTCAATTGCAGACAATGCAAAGCAACGCTTGGCTTTGCAACCTGAGCTCCTTCCCTGTGGTTTCCTCTGCTTCTCTGCTTGTCCCTTGCCAGAAGCCAGAAACCTTTAAGGAGGTAGCATCTACTTAGCTTAAGAATGACACAAACAGAGTCAACTAATTATGGTTTAAACGAAATACAGACAATGTCTCTGTAGTTTCTGGTATTCAAGGGTTCAATCAATGGCATTTCATATGTATATTCTTACATTTCCAATTCGAATTGTTTAGATATACAGCATGCATATACTCTTGCTGTTTATGTTGTAGAATTACTCACATTAGACGGCATAATATTACAATTTTTTAGACATTTGAAGCGCTAATTGCTTAAAGTAACACAAGCTGCGATTTCTTAACTTAAACTACATTCATTGAACTCAATTATATTTATTTATTTATTTTATGAAGACATTAAATCAATTAACATTGATTTATCAGTTCTTAGCATTTTCCAACAGAATAAATATACTTTTAACTAAGTAATGAATAACTAAGTAATATTGAGCTTGCAAGTAACTCAAGCTCTTTCAAGTTATTTCAGCACAACTATCTACAAATATTCAAATGCCTTTGAATGGCATTCATAATGTATTCACTTACCCACTACAGCAATCGCCGTCAGGCTGAGCATCAATAGCTTATTCATATCCATAGTTAGTTGTCAACCAATTCTCGTTGTTGAGTGTTTGCGAAGTAGATCTTAGAACTGGCTTATAGGCCAATTAGGGAACTATGTTAACACACACACAGGCACACATATACTGAGAGAGAGAGAGATGCAGATAGAAAGAGAGAGAGAGAGAGAGAGATGAACACTCACTTATGTGCCAACAAACTGATGATATAGGTACTCAAAATTGTATTCGTATGTCCCTTAACACAGCTCAGTGGGTTATACTCGTAAGTGCAACCACTCGAAAATGCACTCCACTCAATGCATGTGTAAATATTCAATATTTGGATGCCCAGGCGGAGTCAGACAGCGACAACGACAGCGAGAACGAGAACTGATGACTGCTGACTGCCTTTTTTAACGCTTCGTTTCGAGGGGGGTATGTGGTGTGTGGGGGCTGCAGGGGTGCAGGGGCTTTATATTTACTATAGACACTCAAATTAAATTGGTATTTACATAGTTGGAACGCATGAAATGCATTTATCACTGAACACGGCGACCAAAAGGCAAAAAGATACGAAGACGATTCACGGCACTTGCTGTTACTTATTGTTGTTGTTGTTCTTGTTATGTTGTTATGTTGTTGTTGGTTTATGTTTTGTGGTTGCGTTTTTTATCAGCGCCTAGATTGACAAGCGACAAGCAGCCAAGTTTCAGTCTGCTGTCGTCAAATTGTAATGCCAGCGACACCGACACCGACACAGACACCGACAAAGGTATCTAGATACACAAAATGCAATGCAGAAGACGCGGCTTCAGATACTCTTGATATTGTGTGTGTCTCAGTGTGTGTATGTGTGTGTGTGTGTGGACAGAGTGCAGTTCAATTACCCAGACCAGAGCAGAGCCGACCAAGCCAAGGCAGGGCAGGACAGGGCAGTACCTCAAGCCCAGAGACGCAACGCGAAGCGCAACAAATCAACTTAAGTTGTATCCCAAAGATACAAAATATTCAATGCTCGGCATCCTTTGCAAAAAAAAAAGAAAAGGAAAAACCGTACCGAACCGAACCGGCTTTTGTTATATTTATTTTACTTTTATTTTTGTTTTCTGTTATTGGTGGGTGTTTTTTTATTTTATTTTTTGTGTTTTTCGTACTTCTTGTTATTTCTTATTGTTTGTTGCGAGGGGTCGCCGTATCAGGCGTGAGATACAGATACGCAGCACACGCACTCGCAGATACAAATTGACGCTGGAGAACCGACAGCGTTCGACGTCTGTTTATTACTGAAAACAATCGGCAGTTGGAGTTGTTTGTGGAACCGGCTTTTTATGTTGCCTGTCTGCAAATATACTGGGAATGGCTCTCTTATTCCTTCTCTCTCTATGGCTCTCTCGCACCCTCGTTCCCTCTCCCACTGTTACTTACGACTTCTTGTTGTCTTTCACAATCACCAGTATTATTTGGCTGTATTCCAACAGTGTTACTGTGCGTCTGCCGTTAAATACTGGTATTTTCTGCATTGAGCGCGTCAATTTGCACTTTTTGAACTAAATTTACACAATATTAGAAATTACAATAATAAGAAAAGGTAGAGTATTGAATTATGTGAATACTATATATTTATTTATTATTACTCAAGTAATTTCTTAACTAATTCAACATACTGAATTTAATACAAATTTGCATTAAAATAATAAAATAAAAATGATTATTTAAACATTTATTATTTTAAATAACATTAATTACATTTAGTTGATAAAAATATTAATTAATAAATTAATGTCAGCTTTGAAATCAGTGTGAAATGATTGGCCAAGCAAATGGCTAATCGCCTTAGATGCTAAATGAACTTATCAGCTGTCAATAATCAACGCTTTCCACAACGCAACCCACTCAATAGACTCAAACAATAATGCGCCTTAATGACCAAGCACGAGTTGACGATGATTGCAGAGTGAATGACTGCAGAGTGCAGAGCGTAGAAGGGGGTTGTGAAGTGTAACAGTGTGAGAGATGATGGGGTGGGGGGATGGGAGGTTTGGGAGATTGGTAGCTTGCTGTTTTTACGAGCGGGAACACTGCAAGAAGCTTCCGTCTAAGACACTAAACGACTGTTGACTACTGTGCGTGGTCTGGCCGATTAAATTTATATATATACATGCATATATATATGTATGTATGTGTGTGTGTGTGTGTGTGTGTGTGTTTTTCATTTTATAGTTTTCCGGCTTTTTTACGATGCCTTTTCAACCCCCAAAGGCAGCGAGGAGAACCCAAAACAATTGCAACAGATCCTTTCGCCTGACACCCAAAAGTCATAAAAATGCCGTTGCCATTTGTATATATCTACAGTTATATACGTATATACATATGTATATATGTATTGCGAGAGAGAGAGAGACAGAGAGAGAGAGAGAGGGGTGCTCTTACTGATTAACAACGGGCACAGCCCTGGGTCTCTGTTGCTGTCTGTGGTTATCAAAGACCATCCAAAATGTTATCCATTCAATGGCTTTCGCTATTCTATGACCAGGCGACAGTTATTGATGTCATAAAGTTGGAGATTTATGTTTGCCTGCCTATTGGGCTTATATATATGTATGTATATAGTATATACTTATAAATTGTATTGTTATAGGGCGGAAATGATCGACCCGATACATGGCAAATGTTGCGTTAATAATATGAAATGTAAACTGCAACTTCATATAAATTGACTTTGATGTTTAAAAAATGAAACTGCAAAATATAAATGATTAATTTGATTGAGAATTTCAAATAAAATATAATATGCATTCGTTGCATATATAACGTAAGCATAGAGAATTGAATTAAGTTGGAATAATAGTGCTTAAGTATTTGTATATACTTTAGTCGAAGTTAACTAAACATATTGCATGCTTACCTTAACTCAACGCCTCGTATAATTTTATGTAGCAAATTCCACGCAATCCCGAACCGAAAGATCTTTATGTGTATGGCAGATCTGCTGCTTCTGCTTCTTCTTCGGCTTCTTCTTTGCCTTCCTCTTCTGCTTTTACTGTGAGTGCAAACATCAAACATTTCAAAAGGCATTAAAATAAATTTTAGTAATGCGGCCTTTTGGGGGTAGACTAAACAAAATAAACATTTACATAGACATCGACATCATCGACATCGACATCGACATCAACTACGAAGGTGTTTCACATGCATTTGGATCTCTGTGCACTTGCTATAAACAAATGAGGCGAAAAGGTGCCCGAAATAAAAGAATAAAAATGAGCAAAACAAAAGGGAAAAGGGGTGACGAGTGGCAACGCGGAAGGGCAGAGACCTCAACAACGAGTTTTAATGCCGACATCGTTGTGGATGTCGATGTGAATGTGGATGTCGATGTCGATGTGGATGTCGTCGCCATCGTCGCTGTAGATCAAAGGAACACAACTCACAACTATGGAGCAAGTGAGGAGCAAACCTGCGGCTGAAGCTCTCAGTAAATCGGCATGAGTAAGGACTGACAGAAGGGAGGGGACTGATGGGGAAGCGGGCGCAGAGAAAGAGAGAGACAGACAGGTTGGCAAAGGGGGAGTAGGGGGTTATCGGTTGGTGTTTTGGGTCGTTTAATTGCACTTGCCGCTTTTTATCTGTGTCCATGTGTTGGTGCCATGGTTGCCTCCCTCTGTCTCCCTCTCACTCTCCTTCTCCATCTGCCTGCGCATGTGTAGTTGCCTTTGATGTGCCTTCGGGCTGTGGGCTATGAGCGCATTTGTTTATGCGCGCTATAAAAAACCATAAAATATGCATAAAACGCATAGGCAAAAAGGCAATTGCGATTGAAGTTGAACAGCAGCATTCAAGCAGGCAAATGAAATGGAAATGGAATTGGAATTGGAAATGGGAAATGGATATGAAAATAGTTATGAAAATGAAGCGATTAAGTGCTGAATGCAGAGACGTTAACAACTGTAACAACACGATTGTGACACACACACAAATTCCGTGGGTAGTCAGCTGTAGATTCAAGAGTCACTCATGGAAATGAAGTTACATATTGCAGATAAAATGTAGAGCAGAATATTGCATGGGAGTTGCAAATCTATAGGCTGTCAAGATCTATAAGTTGGGCGTCAAGTTAGGTAACATTTACAGTAAAGAGACACAGATTAAATTTAGAAAGGTTTGATGTGTTGGAGCTACGAGTTGGAGACGGAAAGGAAAAAGAATTTTCAATAAATTATTTATTTAGTTTAAAAAGATAATAATAAATTTAGGAAATACTACATGCAGAGAAATAGAAAATAGAAATATAGAAATATTAAAATTAAAGAAGGAAATTAAAAGAGAAATTACAATAAGTTTAATCTGATCTAATGAAGTCTATAAAGGTTTCTAAGTTAAACAACGAGTAGATGTAAGTCAAGTAAAAGAAATGTTAAATGTTTAAACTATACTAAGCAAGATTACAATGCTATCTATATTTTTCCTGAACTTTTAGAGACTGTGAGTCTAAAATTTGAACATTATAGAAGGTTGTTCTTTAATACAAATGCTGCTCTCAATTTGTTTAGTATTTATTATTTATTTTCTGGAAAACTAGTTTCCTGGAAATAATATTAATTATAATACTGATATTATATACCATTGATTATTATGCAGAACTCAATTGGCGTCCCTCCCTACGCCCTACTCCCTGCTCCCTACTGTTCTGCTGGGAATACGCTGTACAAATTGCTGCAATCTGAGCATTTCAGTTTATTCGGTATCTTAAATATCCATTTGCTTGGCTCTGTAACTTTATGGAATTCTGTATGGGGCAGAGGCAGAGGGATTGTGTTGGTGTTCTGGACTTCTTCGTGTTCTTTGTGGCACTCGTCAGTTGGCACTTTTCATTGCTTTTGCCGGCTGCAGCAATCATAAAAAAAAGACGCACATAAAAATAAAAAAACTGTTGAGCATTTGCCGAGCTGCTTGAGCTCTCTGTAGTATGTGCGTACCGTACGGTAGTAAAATACCAGAATTTTATGATCGAAATTGCCCCAACTCCCCGCACTTCTTTAGCTTCCACAAGTTCGTGCGCAACATTAACCATTAAGATGAGGAATTTTCGATTGCACTATAAAATGGGGCTCTATGAGAGCTATAAAATATTTATTCTACTATAAAATAACTGTACATGGACATATAAATATGTATATATATATATATACAGACATGCACACATACATATATATATGTAAATAAATAGAAATACAAATAGAATTATAAATATAAATATATAAATACAAATAGATTTCACATTTCACGCTTAACAACAAAGTTGGATTAACATTACATATGGTACACGGGGCTGGGCGGGAGATCATTGAAAGTGGCAACTGGCAACTGGCAACTGGAGGAGCCGAATTGGATGCCTAGACTATATCATCGGCCACCTGGGACTCCTGCTCCAGTATGGTGCTCTCTCGCAGTTTACTCTTGAGATTCCTGCTGGAATTTGCCTCCGTGAGGCAAGGCTCATGCTCGGCATCGTTATCACCATCACCATCACCGTCGACAGCGGCATGTGTCGCATCCTCGAGCTGCACTTTGCCCATGTGGCGACGATAGCGATACCAGAGCTTCAGGCCCAGCACGAGTATAAAGTAGAGAAATGCCAAACAGATGATGACAATTATAATCCGAGTGATGATTGAATTTGATGCGGACTTATTGCTCTTGACCACCAGCAGCACTTCCTCCCTCTTTAAGCCCGCACTGCTGCCAATGGTACAGCCATAACGTCCCTCATCCTCGGGCTGCACATTGAGGATCTGCAGTGTGCCATTCTCCAGCATATGAAAGCGTGCCGCATCCGTGTTGTTCTCATTCAAATACTCCAAGTCCTTGTCCCAACGGATCGTGGGCTTTGGCTCACCCGTTGCCTGGCAATGCATGACAGCGATGTCACCTTCGGCCACCTCGCCGGGCGCCACGGGCGGGATAGTGAATCTGGGTGCGACCACCACATTAATGGACACTGTGGCACTTATCTGGCCCTGAGTATTGCTTGCCAAGCAAGTGTACTGGCCACGCTGATCATTGGCGACGCCACGAAACACGAGTGTGCCATTGTGATCTGTGACATTCTCCGGCAATGGCAATTGAGTTTCCTGTTAAGATTCCAATGGATGTTAAGACAATCATCTTAATGATCTTTCAATTTATTGCACTTACCCGCATCCATTTCACTTGAGGCAACGGTGTTCCTTGTGCCTTGCAATGCACTTTGCTGACACTGCCAAGCTCCAGATTCTTGGACGTCGGTTGCGGCATAAACTTCAGCTGCTCAATTACCTCCAGTGTGCCGATGTTGGAGCTAATTGCGGACTTGCCCTCGATCAGCAATTCGCATTGATATTGACCCGCATCGCTGGCCAAAATGCTGGCAAAGTGCAGCGAGCCCGTCTCCTTGTTCAGTGTTAATCTTGCATCCTCACGCACCATTGTCTCCAGCTGTGGCTCACTGGTGGTGCTGCTCCGCTGTCCCAGCTCCACTTGACGCACTGTCTTGCCGTCCTTGCGCCAACGCAATGTGACAGTCTCGCTCTGACGATGCACTGCATCCACTTGATAAGCGCAGGGCAATTGCCATGCACTCTGTTCCTTAACGCTTACAAAAGCCTTGGGCCCTTGTCCGATGCTGACTTCCGTTTCTGGCATTGGCATTGGCATTGGCATTGGCATTGGCGATGCTGTGAGAGATAGAAACGATTAAACATTGACATAGTTGCGGGTCTGAGTCACGATGATTTGATGGTCTTACCGCGAACAGAGCTGAGGATCAGAGCACAGCTCAAAAGCCGCTTCACGCTTATCTGTGACTTCATTATGGCGCAACTTCAACAAATTTGTTTGATCACCTTCTCTCGCTTCTTCCTTTTGCTTTATTTATTTATCACTTTTCTTTCGTTTCGCACAAAAACCGGCCCTGTTTTTTCGTTCTTTTCTTTTTGCTTTTTTTTGTGGCAGGAATTTATTTGTTTGCTCGTCTCTTTTGGTTTCTTATTTCATACAATTTTCCAGAACGCAGCTTCACTTTACACAGTCGCGTTAATGTTTATTTCTTTTATGTTACGCACACGCGTCACGCTTAATTATCCTGCTGCATAGTCCGTAACCGTGGGACGCAATAGCACGTTCTATAGCTGCACAACCTCACGCGTTCGCATTCGAAACTGAACTGATGCCGCAAAGAGCTAATTTAAGGCTGCCAGGCAATCGAGAGAGACTGAGCGATTGAGCAACTGACACAAGAGAGTGTCAGCCGGTCGGCGCATGCGTCCTGTGCTGTTCCCACTATTTGGCAGAATTTACCAGTATTTTGAATTTTACTACTCTACTACTAAGCATGCAACTCTGTGAACTGCTGGACTTTTCACGACAGGCATCTCTGCCTCGTTTAGCGGCCAATTCGCTTTAACGGGGAAATATTGTCCAGTTGCTAATTGCACACAAATTAAAAGAACCATTGTAGTGGAAAGAGAGTTCGAGAACTTCTCAAATTTAATAGCATTTAATTAAAAAGATAAATTGTTTTAAATAAATATTGAGTTGCTCACTTGCTCAATTATAAAAACTCATAATATATGAATTTTATTTGGACTTGGAAACCATCTAATTTCTTCCATAAAATTGTGTGACAATGTGATATTCGATATTCAACTTGAGGGTACATTTCCATTATAAGCAGCTTTAAGGTTAATGAATTAAACTAAATGATATTATTATATATTTAACTACAAATTCAATACAATTGTTTGGCTCTTTTCAGTTTCAGTTCTTCCATTTTCTATTCACTACAATTTAATTACAATTGATAAGGAATTTCTAGCTTATTTGATAGGATTGAGTATACAGTCTAAAATTGAGGTATATTTGATACGCGATTATAATGTGTTTGCCGTTTGGCCACACGGAAGGGGCAACGTGTCATCATTTTGTAGACAATGCCGCCGCAGAGCACAAAGAGGCCCCAGAAAACGTAGGTGAAGAGGAGTATAAAGCGATTTGGTTGCCACAGCACGGTGTAGCTTAGATCATAATCCTCTAAAGAGTTTGATTTATTACAATATAAATAATATATAAATTATATCATATTTTAACTCACCTAACACTGCATAGCCCATGCCAATCTTCGATTTGCCCATGCGATAGGAGCATGTTGGCACCATAATCTCCAAGTAACTATGATCCTGTTCCTTTAATGATTTCAAATCGAAGTGTCTCACCGCATTCTCATAGAAATTGATGACCTTTGTGGAGGGATATATGAATATGCGAGATTCATGCCAATGGCCTGAGAATATAATATGTGGATCCAAATCGCTGATGATTGCTCTCAACAATGGGCCACCTCCGATGAGGAGTGGAGCATGGGAGATGCCAATGCGAAGGCGTTCAGCATTATGATCCTTATCTGGATTTGTGAAATCTAATAACATGCGATTAATCTTGAAGAAACGCAAGTTATTGTCATAATCAAATAGATCCTCGCTCATAAATTCGTTTTCAAAACGTCGCTGATTTGAGTTTGATATATAATCGCCATTGTCGCCGCCAATGTCGTTATCACCTGGCACATGGATGCGCTGAAAGAAGGCAGAGATCATGCGAAACTATACATTAATCGATTGATTAGAAGATGAGAGAATGGAAAGCATTAGCCACATACGTTTGATAGCCTCTTGTTTTGAAAGATGCGCTTGAAGCGCTTCACATATTGTTTGTATTCCTGAGCGGTAGCTATGTTACCCTCATCCAATAAATCTCCCAAGAAAACAATGATGTGTGGCTGTGTGAATGATATGGCACGCTCAAAGGACTTCTGCAGGTATCTATCCGAATCGTAGCGTGCCAGGGCACTATGTGCTGAACGATCATACGAGTTGCCCAAGATTTGCGGATCCGCAATGAGCAACAAGCGTGTGCAGTTCTCTAAAAGGAATCAAGTCTTGTATCTGCAATGTCAAGGCACCTAAATGAGCTTACCCTGTTGGCAATCGATTGCATGCCAGCTGGATTGAGCTATATAATATATAAGTACTTCATTGAAGAACATGAGCAAGAGTGTGAGCACAATGAATCCACGGCAGACTAATCTGTGGAGCATTGCATGTTATGAGAAGATTAATAATCAAGTCAATAATCAACTGTTTCCACTCCAAGAAATATATACTGTGTAAATATGTAGGAAAATGTACATACTTATTGTAGTGGAAAGCGGCTAAAGTTCTTACCTATTTACTACGCGCAAGGAAGCCATAATCATGCTGAGCGTGAGGCTTCTTTACATTGCTTAATTATGTATATTTTGCAATCGCGTTTCACTTTCTCTTATGTATCATTGCGTTTGCCACACAAGTATTTCTATATTTATGCATATGAAATATATTTACATAAGTTGCGAGTTGTTAGATGATGTTGCTGTCACATGCAGAATGCAACTGATTCACATGCATTCGGTCGAGCGCAGTCGGCGCAACTGAGGCCTAATTTAATTAAAGGGCATTACAAGAGCTCTGACTGTTAATTAGGGCAGCAGTTATTGCACTTACCATATGAATTTGTTTATTGCCACTAGACACAATGTTGTTAGCCATGCGCGCCTGTCGATTGTCGGCTGTCGGTTGTCATGGGCGCCTCTTGCGTTTGCAGTTTTTGAATTTAAATGACCGTTACAAATTGTGACTTTACTCCAACGGACGTTGTGTTTAAGCGCTGCATTATCTATCACAATTTACGCAGATAAGGCAAAATCACTTTTCTTACAATAACGATAATGCAAGCAGCTGGCTTGCACGCACACATGGAATAACAATGCACATTAACATTTCATTAACATGTTATTTACAGGGACAACCTTTTTTTAAGGCAAATTTGAATATCTGTTAAATAATGCGAAAACTGTCTTCTTCATAACATCTGGTTAGTATGCTAATAAGAACAAAACCATTTCCAACTATCTTAATTTAAGAAACTGTAACAAAGCTAGAATTGTTGAACAAAATTGTGCAGAGCTCAGCTGTTTATAAGTCTAAATAAGGGCTGCAAATAAATAAGTTGTTGGAAAGCAATTCCATATTTGATAAATAAAATTAAAATGAGAATATTATAAAAAAAATATGTTATTTCATTACATTATGTTAACGCAAAGGGGAGTAACATCCGTATTGCAGTGAAAATTTGAGCTATGCTATTGAAATCAAGTCAACAAACATAGCGTTGCCAAACTGTTACGTTTCTCAACATCTGGCCACGTTGTGTAGTAATGGCGTGCCACTTCGCACAAAAAATGCGCTGTTAAAAATTTTCTTGCTGACAACAAACGCGCTTTATTATCATCGCTAACAACAAATTTATTAAAAATGACAACGTAGTTGTGTATAAAAAGTATTTATGTGCTGTAATTGTTGTTAAACCAGAGCGTATTTGCTATAAAAGTGCGGCCGCTGTCAATAGGATTTGGCAATTTTTTTTTACCGCTGACAACTGCACTCAGATTGTGAAAAGTAAGACCAGCTCTGCATAAAAATTTGCAGCTGCAAAATGATTCTAATTTGCATGAAAATATGTGGAAATGCTGTACAATGGAGAAGCTTGCAAACTAATTTTATTATTGCTTTTTTATATAAAATTGGCATAAAACACATTATTTGCGTCCTAAGTTGTGCGTTTCTCAGTGTTTGTGGGTGTCAGTGTGTGTGGCTTGGCAATGCTGCCGCCCGCCGTAATCGTTGATTTGGCAATGCTGCCGCGCTGCCTTGGCGCTGTTATGTGCCTCTTTTTTTATGAACTTGAGGGTCGCGCTTGTTTTCGTTATTGCCCTTTATTATTATGATTTTATTTGCGTCTTATATAAATGGAAAATGTACGTTTCGTTATTAATTTGATCGTGTTTTTGCTGTGATTGTTTACCTTTACAGTTGCATATTGCCTTGAGATAATAGAGTCCGGGGAAAGAGCTTTTAACAGCTGCTAACAATGGCGGACATTGTTTATCCCAACGGCTGTAGACCGTTGGTCGAGGATCTGGGCACCGATGAGCTTATACGCCGTCTCAAGGTTCGTATCTTCTTACTTAGATGCTAATTCTTTCTTGTGGTTAACTGTTTATCTCGCTGCAGACACTGGCTAATGTGCTGCAGACTATGGATCAGGATGACAATCTGCATCAGCAGTATATACCTCTGGCATTGCACTTACTCGACGACTTCTTCATGCAGCATCAATCGCGAGATGTCCAATTGCTGATAGCATGCTGCATAGCGGATGTGTTGCGTGTTTATGCCCCTGAAGCACCCTACAAGGAGCAGGACCAAATTAAGGCGATATTTAAGTTTTTTATCAAGCAACTACATGGCCTAAAGGATCCACGAGATCCATCGTTCAAGCGCTACTTCTACTTGCTGGAAAACTTGGCCTTTGTCAAGTCATTTAACATGTGTTTCGAACTGGAAGATTGTCAGGAAATATTTTACGAACTGTTTAGCACCGTTTTCAAGATCATCAAGTGAGCACGGTTGCAATTATTATTTAATTAACAACTGCATTTAATTAATTGTAATAACCATCATCTATAATCGTAGCGATCAGCACAGCGTTAAAGTGAAGAACTTCTTTCTGGATGTATTAAGTCCACTTATAACAGAGGCAGATAATTTATCAGTTGAACTGTTGGATCTTATACTGATCAACATTGTGGAACCCAATAAGTCGTCTAACAAATATGCACATGAGCTGACGGAGCAGTTGCTGGTCAAAACTGGGGACGCCTTTGAGGCAACCATCAAATTGGTAGCAAACAAGCATAATTATCTCAACAAATTGATACTCAATAATCTCAATTTCTTTCATAGTTCTTCAATCGTTCATTGGTCATGGACAAGCCGAATTCTAAACTATCAATAACTAGCAAGATCTATGACATCATCTATGAGCTTAACCAAATCAACAGTGATCTGTTGGTTTCAGTGCTGCCGCAGTTGGAGAATAAGCTGCTATCCACCGACGATGCCGAGCGACTGAGTGAGTATATGAATCAAACTTTACTTTATTAATACATTTATGTTAGAATATTTTGATTGTCTTGTATATGCTTAGCGATCGTTTTAAGCTGTAATATAAACATAAATTCTTTTGCTGTCCATTTACAGGAGCCACAACACTACTGGCGCGCATGTTCTCCGAGAAGGACTCACAGTTGTCCAAGAAGTATCCATCGCTATTGCGTACATTCTTCGGTCGTTTTTGTGACATTACCGAGCCAGTACGCGTGAAATGCGTTCAATCCTCAATGCACTTTCTGCTAAATCATCCGCATCTGCAAGCTGAAATCACGGAGAAGCTGCGCTTGCGCCATCACGATCTGGACGAGCTGGTGCGCTATGAGGTTGTCATGGCCATTGTGGAAACGGCAAAGAGAAATTTTGAGATTGTGGTCAAGTCTCCGGAGCTGCTGGAAATAGTGCGTGAACGCACAATGGACAAGAAATATAAGATTCGTCGCGACGCTATGAATGGATTAGGTTACATCTACAGACGCGCTATTTGCGAGCCAAATGACTTGAGTCAAGAGGTGAAGCAACAGGTGGATTGGATTAAAAATAAAATCATGCATGGCTACTACAAAGTGTGCCTGGAGGACAAGCTGATGGTGGAGCGACTGCTTATAACCTGCTTGGTTCCCTACAAATTGGCACCC
The DNA here is from genome assembly GCA_018901825.1 of Drosophila funebris. NCBI lineage: Eukaryota > Metazoa > Arthropoda > Insecta > Diptera > Drosophilidae > Drosophila > Drosophila funebris. The sequence goes on from JAEIFK010000682.1 coordinate 2,041,989, forward strand.
GAGGAGCGCATGAAGAAGCTGTATCATCTGCTGGGCGATCTCGATACGAATGCCACAAAGGCGTTTGTTGAACTGCAAAAGAATCAAATGAAGTCACGCCACACAGTCAGCGATTGGATTAAGCTGCATCACTCCAAGGAGTTTACGCCACGCGTGCTAAGCCAACTGGCTGCCAAACAGAGCAACATTGCCAAGTAATCCACGAACCCAAGTTACAACCTTTGAAACATTCCCTAACATATTTAATCATTACTATAGATTGCTACCGGAACCATTGAAAGCTAGTGAGTTCATCACTCAGTTCAGTCAACATCTGCGCAAGGATGCGCAGCTTTTACGCTGTGTTAACATTGTACTGAAACGAGATGTCAGCTGCCGCGAGTGTGCCGATACAATGAGTGTGCTGCTCAAGAAACTGGGCGCCCACGTTATGACGAATCTTTACTATAACACAGTTAAGATGCTTGTGGAACGTGTGGCCTCCGTGATGGTGGATAAAGAGTCTATTGGTGTGCTCATCGGGTAAGTTATTAAAGGATTTAAAACAGACTGTAAATATGAAATAAACATTCCATTTTTGTAGGTTGATTGAACAGTGCATTCAGGGCGGAGACATCTGCAATGAGATTGGAATATCGCCACATGAAGCGGGTGAACGAGGCCTCAAGTTGTTAAGCGTGAGTGAAAAACGAATTCAGCTAACTTCATGTATTCATATGCAATGAATTCCTCTTTGACCAACAATTGTAGATGCTATCGTATGTGTTTTCGGCTCATTTCTTTACGGATACCTCTCTGCGTCGTCTGATTGCGCTACTGAGCTATGACCACGAGTATGTGGCTCCGCTGGTGCTGAAAACGTTGACACATTTAGGTCGCTATCAGCCATTGATTGATGAAGCCAATCCGGCTATATTAAACGAGTTGGCGCCCATCTGTAAAGACTTTGCCCTATTGGGTACGCCAAAGCAAGCGAAGCACGCTGTACGTTGCATCTTTGTCAACAGTCAATCATCGTCAACGGCAACGACGGATGGCGGTGGCAGTGCTTCAACTACCACACAAACTGTGCATCCCATTTTCAATGAAATCATTGAGGAGCTGCGTCTTAAGCTGGCTCCCAATTGTGAATATCAACGTACGAAGATTGTAACATTGGGCCACATTGCTTACAATATGCCTCAGGCCTTCCTAACGCCTGTTAAGAATATGATTGCTCGTCGCATAGTCAAGGAATTGCTCATACAGGAGGTGCCTGCTCAACGTGACCACGATCTACCTGAGAGCGATTGGTGTGAACAGGATGAACTGCCGCCAGATACTCTCTGCAAGCTGGATGCTCTCAAAACGATGGCACGCTGGCTTCTTGGTCTCCGCTCAGATGAGCATGCCGCTCAGAAAACCTTCCGTATGCTGGCTGCCTTTGTCAATCAGCGCGGCGATTTGTTGGCCCAAAATAGACTGTGTGGCGCCGAAAAGTCCTGGCTGCGTCTTGGCGCCGCCTGCGCGATGCTCAAGGTGTGCGAGCAAAAGGGTGTTGGCGATCAATATAGCGCCGAGCAGTATTTACAGCTCTCTCAGCTGATGGTCAGTATCTCTCTTTTGAACCTTTTAATTATTTATTAAATGTTGCTGCTTATTTGCAGGAGGATCCGGTTCTGGAAGTGCGCGAAATCTTCGCGCGGAAGTTACACAAGGGCCTAGGCAGAAGTCTGCCACGTAATTGTCTGCCCCTTGACTTTATGGGCTTCTATGTGCTCAGTGGCATGGAGACCAATAGAAAGTGAGTTGACAATGACATTTTAATTTAATGAAATTAACTAATCATAAATTGTAAACAGGTTACAGGATCAGATACGTCACTATGTGGAAGCGGATGTAAATAAAAGACGGGAATATCTCAAAACTGTGGCTATGACTTGTAAGACTTGCTCCAGATTTGAACGCAACTCAACTTGTGAATTAAACACTTATGAAATTGTGTATTACAGCTCCGGACAGCTCGACGGAATCACAGTCGTTGCACATATTACCTGATTACATGCTGGCCTTTGCCATACCAGTGCTGGTGCACGATCCCAGCTATACGAATCACGAGGATTATGTGCAGCTTCGCAAGATGGAGAAGTGCTTACGTTTTATTCTCGAACCACTGATGGCAAAGCGCGAATCATTTGTGTATAGCTTCTATAAACAGCTGCTGCAGCTGATCAAACATCGCGAGTATAGCCAGAGCACGGAACAAGATCGAATGCTAAATAACTATGTATGTGGTTGTCATATAGCAGCAACTGTAACAACAATTGTAATGCGTTACTTGTGTTTTCTTCCTCCATTTACATAGAAAATGTGGGCGCTCTGTGATCTCGCCATGCACATAATCGATGCCAAAGTTGGCCAATGTGATGGCAATTCGAGCGCATTCTCAATGCCACTGGCGCTGCCTGAAATGTACTATAAACTGCCTGCCGTTGCAAATTTCCAGAATAATGAAATCTATATACCACTGGACGTATACACCCTCGGCGCCAAAGGCAGCAAAGCGACTGCATCGACGACAACGGCAATGTCACATGCGACTGCTGCAGGCTCCAAAAGAGCTGCAGACCTGGCGATCATGGATGATGACAATTCACAGGTAGATGCATATTTAAATCTGAGTTAAATAGCTTATGTTGATTAACATTGGTTGATTGCTTACAGGAGAACAATCTATTTGATAACATACGTGCCGCTGATACAACGGAACCAATGGCCAAGCGGACGCGCGGTGGTGCTGCAACTGCACCCAAATCGTAGAGGAGCGCATATTTGTTAGTTTAGTATTAGTTTAGGTCCTAAGTTAACTAAATATTTAAGACGTAGATGAGTACTACGATTAGACCATACACACACAGACATATACATACCCACACACACACAAACACACACACACATGCATACACACAAATCAACAAAAGCAACAAATCACTCAGCAGATATGCTTGAAATTCTTGTAACCTTTCCTGTGTGTGAATGGAGGAAACCAGACCAACAAACCTACGGCAACATACCAATTGCTGTTAGTGTCGTTTAATTTGTTACTTTTAGTTGTAATTATAAAATGAGAGTGTACTTTTTACCTTTTATTATTATTATTATTCTATATTTTTTATTGTGTCGTGTTTCGTATTATGCCCCTTTCGGCTTGTTTCATTGTCCGCCTTTTGCACTATTTTAAAACAATAATAATATTTTTAGATATGTAACAGAAATGTGTCGAATAAATGAAAGAATTAGAATGCAAATTAGTTGAAATATGTCGCGACGTAAAGTAACAGAGCCTTATAAAGAAATTAATATTAACTTTTCTATGAACGCAGTTAAAATTTAGTTAATATAAAATGTATGATTAATCGTAATACACTATACATATACATATACATATATACACATACATATTCATAAAATACAGACAATGCATTGAAAATGTATTAAAATGATTGAAGAAAATGTTGAAATAACATTCAAATTGAAAACAATATTGTACATTTAATTATTATTACTGTTTTTCAAATACAAATAATTATTTAAAAATAAGTTACTAAAATAAATTTGCCTATAAGAGAACATTTATTTAAACTATGGGTAACGCGCGCGCTCTTCAAGCGTTGGGAGCTACGGTAACACTGCGCGACAGAGAGTTGCCACTGTGCGCACGCAGCTTGGCAACGCTCTACCAAACAAATGCATTCGTATTGATAGTGGGGGTGCGTCTCGTGTGTTTGTGCGTGTGTGCAAGTTTTTATTGTGCTGTTGGATTTCATTTTAACAAAATCCTATTGGAGTGAATGAAAAGTGATTAAGATTGATCAAAGCAAGCTCTGAATAAACAAACAATTGGAAAATAACAATAACTAAAAGAATATACATGCAAAATGCAGCGACTACCTGCAACGCATATAACGGACTGTGACGTCACACGAGAGCTAATCGACATCTACGCTGGCACAAGCCCAGGCGGTGCTATCAGTAGGAAAACAAACGCGCAGGCGAACGGGCAGAAGCAGCGCATATACACCTCAACCCCCAAAGACAATTTCGAAAAGCAACAGAAATTGAAGCAGCGTAATAACGCCATTGCCTATTGCAATTTAGCCAAAGCAAAAACAGAACATTACATATACGTGGGTGGTGTTAAGGGGCAAGGGCCAACCTTTGATGTGCGTCTGAAAGCGATTCTACTACTATTTGGCATAGTAATTATTGGTTACCGAATCATCAGTTTAACAAGTGAGTACATTTTAAGTTAGCGCAGCAATCCCAAGGCTGCACTTGGGACGTCTGTTGTTGTTAGTGTTTATTAATAGCCGTTCATTTATGTATATGCATATTGACTTGTTTAGGCAATGGCAAATGTATGATCTCATAGCAATTTTCATTCTCATTGCTTGGTGTTTTTACCTTCCAGCGCTCTCCGCTAAAATGCGTTAAGCATCTAAATAAAGACTCACTCAATTCACTGTTGCGCATTTTGTTTTAGCCAAAATGACAGCTCACTTGGACAAAAGCCCGTAGCAATTTTTTATTTACTAATTTCTTCAAAATGGTCTTCTGTTTGTTAGACGCTGGCCTTTGTTTACATACAAAGAACGGCTATTTGTATGTTCGTTTGGGTATGTACATGTATGTATACAAACATGTCAAGTTCTTCTTTTAGTTGTGAGCGACTTAACGGTATTTTGCACTCAGTGAAGTCACGCGACCTAAGGGTTACAGTGGGTAAGAATTGCTTTGCTTTCACAACATAAGTAAATGAAAACATATGTAAATATGTATTTATGTTGCTTAACATGTTGTTACTAAATAATGCAAAAACAAAACATATGAAGTACATTTATTTGCCCATTCTCACTTTAACACTGTACCACTGTGCAATATTCTAGTGGGCGTCAAAACTGGTCCGTGTTAACAGTTTTCCTCAAATAGCATTTCTTGGCAGCTTTTGTAATTGCTTTGTGAACGAAAGACAATCTTCAGCAAACGTTTTTGTTTGTTTATCATGCTGTTGATATAAAAGTCAATATCTATGCGACGACCTTGACGCTGGAATCTAATAGTAATTGTAATAAATTATTATTTATTTATAACAGTGCCCTATATCAATAGCAACAGCGTGCAAACGCTCAGTACCTATGTGCAGGCACAGCTGAGTGTTGCCATGGATTGGACAGAGAAGCACCAACTGCGCTCCAAGCTAAGCCCATTGTTGTGTGGCTTCCTCGTTGCATCCTTTTTCTACGGAATGGTTTACATGGATAGCCTTGAGCCAGGCGTTAATCCACCTACTCCTTTTTCACCACGTTCCAAGCAGCGGTAAGTTTCAAATTTCGAATTAACTGAGATCATTGTTTAAGCCATGCTCTTGTGTTTTCGGTTTGCAGCAATCGCGAGAGGAGCACAATGCAGTTAAGCTATTTGGGAGCGATTGGAGCGGGAGTTATGGTGACTCTCTTGATGTATATAGATTTGTAATCATTTTCCTTATCCTTTCATTAAATTAAATATGGAAACAGTATTAGTATTTAAACCAGTCCAATTGACTGTTAATTGTAAACAGTTCTCTAATTAGGCTCTAATTTATTTGTAATTGTGCAATGCTCTTGAAGTGAAACCAAAACATCTTTTTTTGTATTCGTAAATGAATTTATTGAAGCTACAGAAGCTAAATTGAAATGTCGAAAGGCACTTATGAAGCTACTACTAACTGTACTAAATCTAAGTAAACAAATTAGATAATATTCTATACGTATTAATAACTTATATATGGAAATAAGAAAACCTATGTGAAAGTACAAAGTGAAAAATTAAATAGTAACAAGTCTTGTACTAATATCTACTTCTTTACCGTATTTTGCATTAATATATATGAAGTGACATTCTGAATACGCGTGAAATTCTCTTGCCAATCGGCAGTGCTTACCTGTGTGACGCAAAAGGTGTGCAAACGATTCTCACCTTTGAATCGGCCCACAACATGGACATAACAACCTGTAATACACATAAAAGTGATAAGCATATGTAAATATGTGTATGCTGTACTTGTATGCTTGCCATTATTCATCGACTTCAATTCACCATCAAAATCATAGAAAATACTCTGCAGAATCGGACCTTTATCATCATTGCGGAGCAGCAGCGTATGCTCGCCTCGTTTGCCCACAATAATACGCAAAAGCTTACCTGTTAAATGTTTAGCAATTACATATTTGCATAAATATGTATGTAAGCTTACCATAGACATTCCAAATTACGTTTAAATCTGGCTGTGTTCTATGCATTTTAATGCAAAAGTCCACACGTCCAATTAAGCTTCGTAAATTACGGCCAGGTTTTGACATTGATGGAGTTGGCAACGCGGCCAGCGGCTCAGCTTTGGTTGCTTGCATATGCGATGATATTTTGAGCGCTTTTACAGCAGGCATATAGACAAACTCCTGCTTGAGTTTAGCTTTTAAAGGCTCTTCAACAAATCCGGAAAACGTTAGCTTATTGTCTTTTTGGCAAAGACTTAATTTGGTTTGCTTCAGTTGACTTCCAGATTTTCGCAAAAGCCCAGAGGCAGTTTCAAAGCTTCGGCTACAGAACGATTTCTCGTTTGCCATAAGCTCTGCATTGAATTTATGCTGAGTATTATTGGCCAAGCTATTGCTTTTCTTTGCTATAAATGTATGTAAATTAATAAATATGCTTTAATTATCTTATTTTTCTTACTTTTGTTAGTGAACATTTTGCACTGGAATATCGACAGTTACAAAATCAAAATGGCACAGTTTGCCGGTCCGCTAAGGTGACCATTTGTTCTTAGTATTGTTTTTGGTATTCTTCGATATATTGCGTGGTGCTGTCACACTGCCTAGCTCGATAGATTCAATATCGATTTATAATTATCGATTTGTTCGATATAGCGACACTCCACGCGAGTTTATTTTCATTTTAATGCATTAAAATTTTGTAAATAGCACACAATTTAAAATTACTTAGAGCGAACTAAATCTGCAGCAATGAGTACAATTCTGGAGAAAATTGCGGCCATTGAGTCGGAGGTAAGCCGGCAAGGAGTAATTACAAATATGCTAACCAGAAAACTAACCTGTCTCCCCTTTTCATTCCACTCAATATGTATGTGTATGTACACACATATGTAGATGGCACGCACGCAAAAGAATAAGGCAACGTCGGCTCACTTGGGTCTATTGAAAGCCAAGCTAGCGAAGCTGCGACGCGAACTCATCTCGCCAAAGGGAGGTGGCGGTGGCACCGGAGAAGGTGAGTTTCTTTCAAAATAGCCTGAAACAGAGTTATATTTATGAAATTTTAGCTGGATTTGAGGTGGCCAAGACGGGCGATGCCCGGGTGGGATTTGTCGGGTTTCCCTCAGTCGGTAAATCGACATTACTTTCGAATTTGGCCGGCGTTTACTCTGAGGTGGCAGCCTATGAGTTCACAACGCTTACAACTGTGCCAGGATGCATTAAGTATAAGGGAGCCAAGATACAACTTCTGGATTTGCCTGGAATCATTGAGGGTGCCAAGGACGGAAAGGGTCGTGGTCGCCAGGTGATTGCTGTTGCACGTACCTGCAATTTAATCTTCATGGTACTGGATTGCCTCAAACCACTGGGTCATAAAAAGTTGCTGGAGCACGAGTTGGAGGGCTTTGGCATACGCTTAAATAAGAAACCACCAAATATTTATTACAAACGAAAGGATAAGGGTGGCATTAATCTCAACTGCATGGTGCCACAATCGGAATTGGACTCGGATCTGGTTAAGACTATTCTGTCGGAATACAAGATACATAATGCGGATATAACGTTGCGTTATGATGCGACTAGCGATGATTTGATTGATGTTATTGAAGGCAATCGTATTTATATACCTTGCATCTATCTGCTGAACAAGATTGATCAGATTTCCATTGAGGAGCTAGACGTTATTTACAAGATACCACATTGTGTACCCATCTCAGCGCATCATCACTGGAATTTCGATGATCTGCTTGAACTGATGTGGGAATACTTGAGACTAGTGCGAATTTATACTAAACCCAAGGGACAATTACCCGACTACAGCTCTCCGGTTGTGCTGCACAATGAACGTACTAGCATTGAGGACTTTTGTAATAAGCTGCATCGCTCCATTGCCAAGGAGTTCAAATAGTAAGTAATAATTATCATTCTGTAATTTTATATCTAAATGTGCTTTCTACTTTTAACAGTGCGTTGGTTTGGGGATCTTCTGTCAAGCATCAACCGCAAAAAGTGGGCATTGAACATGTACTGAATGACGAAGATGTTGTGCAAATTGTGAAAAAGGTCTAAGACCCGTTAATACTATATTCTTTGGATTTTAATTGTGTTTAATAGCATTTTTGAAATAAAAACTATAATTGCCCTGACTGTTTACCAGCGTTGCCACCTGGAATTATAGCGTTTTCAAAATTTGCGCGAAGCAATATTTAAAATAAATCGATAAGCTATCGATAATTTCGACGTTGAAATCCCGCCTCTAACCTCACGTTGTTATTATTTTACTTTCAATAAAGTTTTATTAAATGGTAGAGCTAAAAAAAGCCGAAACTAATGTAGAAGACAATGGCTGGGAGCCCGGCGACAGCAAAGAGTGGGCCAAACCCATCAAGCCCTTGCAGGAGAAATGGAAACTGGTGCCGGCATTTCTGCAAGTTAAAGGACTGGTCAAGCAGCACATTGATTCGTTCAATCACTTTATCAATGTGGACATAAAGAAGATTGTGCGTGCCAACGAAATTGTGACCAGCGGTGCTGATCCACTTTTCTATCTTAAGTATCTGGATGTACGTGTGGGTAAACCGGACATTGACGATGGCTTTAACATAACCAAAGCGACCACGCCACACGAGTGCCGGCTCAGGGACACCACGTACTCGGCACCCATCACCGTGGACATTGAGTATACACGCGGCACACAGCGCATTAAGCGTAATAACCTGCTCATTGGACGCATGCCCCTTATGTTAAGATGCTCGAACTGTGTGCTCACTGGAAAATCGGAATTTGAGTTGTCCAAACTCAATGAATGTCCACTTGATCCGGGTGGTTATTTTGTGGTGCGCGGACAGGAGAAGGTCATTCTGATACAGGAGCAGCTATCGTGGAATAAAATGCTTACCGAAGACTTCAATGGTGTCGTGCAGTGCCAGGTTACGTCGTCCACCCACGAGAAGAAATCACGTACGCTGGTGCTGAGCAAGCATGGCAAATATTATCTGAAGCACAATTCAATGACGGACGACATACCCATTGTGGTGATCTTTAAGGCTCTGGGTGTGGTATCGGATCAGGAGATAATGGCACACATTGGCTTGGATGCGCGTTCACAGAATCGCTTTGGTGCCTCCCTCCTAGAAGCTTTCAATCTAAAGGTCTTCACGCAACAGCGCGCTCTCGACTATATGGGTGAGTCTCAAGCTAAGATAATGATTCGAAAATTGATTTAATAATTAATTGTGTTCACGCTTCACAGGCTCCAAACTGGTGGTTAAACGCTTTCAGAGTGCCACCAATAAAACGCCTTCTGAGGAGGCACGAGAGCTGCTGTTGACCACCATTTTGGCACACGTTCCCGTCGACAATTTCAACTTTCAAATGAAGGCGATTTATGTGTCTCTGATGGTGCGCCGTGTCATGGCCGCAGAATTGGACAAATCGCTGTTCGATGATCGTGATTATTATGGTAATAAGAGACTGGAGTTGGCTGGATCGCTAATCTCTCTGATGTTTGAGGATCTATTCAAGCGCATGAACTGGGAGCTCAAGATGATTGCAGACAAGAATATACCCAAGGTGAAGGCGGCACAGTTTGATGTCGTTAAGCATATGAGGGCTGCACAGATTACCGTTGGCCTCGAGTCAGCCATTAGTTCCGGCAATTGGACAATCAAACGCTTTAAAATGGAACGTGCTGGCGTCACACAAGTGCTGTCCCGTCTCAGTTATATATCGGCCCTGGGCATGATGACGCGAGTAAACTCACAGTTCGAGAAGACAAGGAAAGTGTCTGGACCGCGCTCATTGCAGCCAAGTCAATGGGGTATGCTGTGCCCCTCGGATACGCCCGAGGGCGAGGCTTGTGGCCTGGTAAAGAATCTGGCTCTAATGACGCACATTACCACTGAAGTGGACGAGCATCCAGTAATGATATTGGCCTACAATGCCGGCGTCGAAGACATACGTGAGGTCAGCGGCAATCCCATCAATAATCCAAACGTTTTTCTCGTCTTCATCAATGGCAACGTCCTCGGCCTGACCATTAATCACCGACATCTGGTGCGAAACCTGCGATATATGAGAAGAAAGGGACGAATGGGCAGTTTTGTCTCCATACACACATCCTATACGCAACGTTGCATCTTCATACACACGGACGGTGGTCGATTGTGTCGACCTTATATTATTGTTGATAATTGCCGTCCTTTGGTGGAGCAACGACACTTGGATGAACTGCAGCGTGGCATACGCAAGTTTGATGATTTTCTGCATGACGGATTGATTGAGTATCTGGATGTGAATGAGGAGAACGATTCGTTTATTGCATGGAATGAGCAGCACATTGAACCGCACACAACACATCTGGAAATTGAACCGTTCACATTGCTGGGAGTCTGTGCGGGTCTCGTACCGTATCCGCATCACAATCAGAGTCCCCGTAACACCTATCAATGTGCTATGGGTAAACAGGCAATGGGCATGATTGGTTATAACCAAAAGAATCGCATCGATTCGCTTATGTACAATTTGGTTTATCCTCAAGCGCCGATGGTCAAGTCACGCACCATTGAGTTGACCAACTTTGATAAGCTGCCCGCTGGCCAAAATGCCACCGTGGCTGTGATGAGTTACTCTGGCTATGATATTGAGGATGCCCTCATTCTGAATAAAGCCTCAATTGATCGCGGCTATGGACGCTGTCTCGTCTACAAGAACTCCAAGTGCACGGTGAAGCGTTATGCGAATCAAACGTTTGACAGGATTATGGGACCGGTGAAAGATGCCTTGACCAATAAGGTAATCTTTAAGCATGATGTCCTCGACACAGATGGCATTGTTGCACCCGGCGAACAGGTGCAAAACAAGCAGATTATGATTAACAAGGAAATGCCTGCAGTTACATCCATTAATCCACTCGAAGGTCAGTCTCAATCACTAACTGAAACTTTGCATCGTTTTCTCTATTTCTTATTGTATTTCAACTCGATTCGCAGGTCAGGCCCAGGTACCCTACACTGCGGTGCCAATTAGCTACAAGGGACCGGAGCCCAGTTACATTGAGCGTGTCATGGTTTCGGCCAATGCCGAGGAAGATTTTCTCATCAAGATCTTGTTGCGGCAGACGCGTATTCCAGAGATTGGCGACAAGTTCAGCTCGCGGCATGGACAGAAGGGCGTTACAGGTCTAATTGTTGATCAGGAGGATATGCCTTTTAATGACTATGGTATATGTCCGGATATGATCATGAATCCCCATGGTTTTCCATCCCGTATGACAGTGGGCAAGACTCTGGAACTGCTGGGCGGCAAAGCTGGCGTTTTGGAGGGTAAATTTCATTATGGCACCGCTTTTGGGGGCTCCAAGGCAGTCGATGTGCAGGCGGAACTGGTGCGTCATGGCTTCAACTACATGGGCAAGGATTTCTTCTACTCTGGCATTACCGGTGCACCGCTGGAGGCGTACATTTACTCTGGACCGGTGTACTATCAAAAGCTAAAGCACATGGTGCAGGACAAAATGCATGCCAGAGCACGCGGTCCAAAGGCCGTACTCACACGTCAACCTACCCAGGGTAGGAGTCGAGAGGGTGGCCTTCGCCTTGGCGAAATGGAGCGGGATTGCCTGATATCCTATGGAGCGAGCATGCTTATAATGGAGCGCCTAATGATATCGTCCGATGCCTTTGAGGTGGACGTCTGTCGCACGTGCGGCAGATTAGCCTATTGCTCCTGGTGCCACTTTTGTCAGTCATCGGCGCATGTGTCTAAGATATCCATGCCGTATGCCTGCAAATTACTCTTCCAGGAGTTGACCAGCATGAATGTGGTGCCGAAGCTCATACTGGAGAATTATTAATACTAAGTGTAGAAACCCTATGAAACCTGTAGAGACGAATTGAATAAAGTGTGTATTTAAATATTTGAATAAGTGTACTTTGTACTTTTCAAGTTCAATGAATGTAGGCATTTTCCACTTAATCAGTCACCCCGCCCACCAACAATTGTTATGGTCTGAAGACCTTTTAAATCCAATTACCAACCCTCAGCCACGCCCACTTCACTTTCACAACATTTGCGTATATTTTAACATATTCATGAAGTTGCCAGCCCAATGTCAAAGCTCTGAATTACGCTGTGAATTAACATTGAGAGAGCTGTGCCACTCGCTGTTAACTAACAGAGAATTATAAATTTGAAGTTTTAAAACTGAAAATGAAAACGGCTTAAGCTTCTGTTTAATTGCATCTTTTACATCGGTTACTGCCTTATCAAACTGCTAATTAACCCTGTTTTCGTTTGTGTAAACACAAAATTCATGTCCAGGGCGTAATTAAATGTAGAAGAAAACATTAGCAAGGGCTTAAAGGTATAAAAAGTAACAGACTAATTACAGGGTGTTATGGTGTAAGCTCCTGCTGCCCGTAGACTTGTTGATTATCAATTAGCATAGCAAGATAAACATTTACAGCATTTATACAAAAATGAAATCCGTTCTCGGAGCTCTTCGGTTTCCTTCACACAAACGGTGTCGAGTTTTGTTTGCTTATAAGAAAGAGCAAAGAAAAGAACTGGCGCTGCACTTTAACTTTGAGTGCTTGCTGCGACTTTGAGTCTATTCATATAAGTCCATTTTAGTCAAGTTTGCTGACTTAGTGGGTCAATGCACGGGCACGCACGTGACTCGACAACTGGCAACTGGCAACTGGCAACTGGCAACACCTACGAGGCAATGTCCTTGTTTGTCATTTCAAGTTAGCTGTGCTCAAAATAGTCAACGTCAACACAGCTACCTTACCACCCCACAGGCTGTTGCAAGTGCAATGACAGCAAAGGGGCATTGGCAAAGGAAAATGCAATGGCAACGGCAACGGCAACGGCTACGTCAACGGCAACTTGTCCACGACCAATGGGACACAATAACGATAAGACTGCTCAACCAGCTGGACACCTTCCGGCTGCAACATGGGCTGGCCTGGCATTCATGTCTTTTGGCTATTTGTTAAAAAGTTTAGTTTACTTCTTTGTGTATAAACAGAACATAGATAGTTTTAAATGTGTGCAAAAGTTGAGCGTTGTTCAAGTGATGTTTAACTTTTAGCAGCAAAAATAAACATACACATACAAGGGCATAAACTTTGCGTGTTGAATCTACAAACATATATTGCACTTAGCTACTTATGTAACTCCTTGTCGGGCTTAACTCTAATCCCATATTAATGCTAATAAACGCTTGCCACAAATTTCTAGCAAACTTCTATGGCACCTGTGCCACTTAACAGCGATAAGTTAAAGGTTTAGCATAAGAGAGTCAAGTGCAGGTTAACATTTATGTGCTCTTTTGTAAGCTTTGCTCTCTATTCGCTTGTGTTATTAACAGTCATGAGAGCGAGAGCAACAACATTTTCTGGTTGGTTAAGATAAGTAATAAGTAAATGATTTGTTTTATCAAATTGAACTGAACAAAAAATAACTATGCAATAAATTACTTAAACAACAATGATTAAACTGATATTCCGTAATAAAATCGTTTAAAAATTTGTTAATGTTATGAGTTTTTGAAGTTTCGAAAATCTGTAAATGATTATTATGTACATTTTGGCACTATTTGCCCTCAGATTTGGTTGCAAAAATATTCATGAAGTGTTCACATCCGTGCCCATCACTGTCATGTATTTATTGCTTTCTATCTGCTCTCTCTCTCTCTTTGGAACTGGGACTATAAAAGCCAGCGTCAGAGCTAAAGAGAGTTCAGTTGAAACCGGCCGTCGCTCGCGTTTTTGCAACTGCAGATAAAGCTCGGCTGTGCTTGAATTCTAAATGCAAAGCTGGGCAAAAAACATTTTAAGTGCAATTTGTATAAAGAAATGATTGCTGCCAGTTTGTTGTATGTGAGAAAGTGTGTAAATTCAATGTTTATTGATTAATAAGTTAAAAACAAATGCTGAGGAGTATTACATATGTGCAAATAACTATTGAAAACATTTTTAAAAAATATTTATAATAATTAATTACTAGTTATTAAAATTCTATCAAAATGCCCAATGCTACGGAAATGACAACAAATGCAAGTGATTCCAAAAAGCCATTCAAAGTAAGTTTAGTTAGTGAATTATTGTTTTGAATTAAAGGCTGGCTGAGGCTATTAAACTGTAATGCAATGCCATGCCCTTTTATGGGCGTTGTGTCCAAGTTGTTGTTGTTGTTGTTGATAACCGCGTGCTGTGTTTCGCATTTGCGCTATTTAAAAATGCTCATATTAAAACTGGGTGAACTTCAAGTTGCAGAGAGCGAGGTCGAAGAGCATTAAGCAAGAGAGCAAAAGCTCAAGCGCTCAGTGTGCGCTGTTAAACTTTGTTTATTTGAGAGCGTGTGCCAGGCTGAGCGATAGAGAGAGTGCGATTAAAAGAGCACTGTAATGTAATGTTGACTTTGCAAATACAAAAGCATGAGTGCGAGTACTTGACATGAATTTTTGACTTTGTTCTTTGTATTTTATATGGGATTTTGAGCGCTTGGCAATTGTTTGTCTTTGGCATTTGTTTGTTTGCCTGCATTGCCTTTGTCGTCAACTAATTTGTTTATCCGCTGTCTAAATAACAAGGATATTTTTAATGTTTATCCTTTGCAAGCTGTGGACAGCCCAAGAAAGGCCACACAAAGTAACTTGCCCCAAGAAAAATCAACTTTACTGTGCGTATTTTTTATGGTGTAAACTACAAGTTAACTGTCAGTGTCATTCTTTTCTGTCACTTTAACAGGTCCATTAAAATGTCACTGCTTATTATAATAATTAATTCAAAATCTTTTGAAACGTAAATTGACTTTAATGCTGCCAAATACGTAAATACGCAGACAGACATGAAAATGCTATTAAAAAAGTTTCTCAGTTGTCATGTTTGTGTAATTAGTAAGTGCCACGCCCACGGACAGACCATAACAGCATTAATAATATATTACACAATTTACATAATTTGATGTCATAGTTCAAACAGCATTTTGAACTTGACGCCTAATTTCCCCAGCGACTCTCAAATCTGCGTTCTAGGCCTATCAAATATTTAGTATTCAACTTGTGGTTGCCACACCCCCCCCACCCCCAGCCCACATCCTACTCCACCTCTCAGCATCAAGTTGCAGTCCTCGCTTCGGTACATCGTAGGTGCTGCAATCGAGACGCAGACACGTCGCCAAAGGCGCAATTATGATAGCTAACCCACAAAGTGGACAGCGTACGTGTTACGTGTTGAGTGTCCTCTGGGCTGCTCTGACTTCTCTGACTCCTCTAGGCTACTCTGACTCCACTGCGGTGCCCTGAAATGTGTTTGAAGATTGGTTAGTCGGCTAAGTTGACAGTTGGGTTAGCTGAGATTCGGAATATCTAAAGATATGCTGAATATTACCCTGTAAAATACTCTCTACATTTTCCACAGTTGCCACAGTTTATAAAATGTTCAACTATAATTCATTATCGTCATTAAGTTAATAAATCAGCCCGTTCGAATCACCCCTTCCAACCGAACAAAACGCACCAAAAAACTCGGAATTTTTGAAAAGGGGCGGGGCAAAAAATCGAGTAACGGAAGTTTTTTTCAGTTTTATTTTTCTGATTTCTTTCTTATTTGTGGACCGATCTTGGTGAATCTTTCAGCATAGCCTCTATATAGTATTCTCTATATACGTGCCAAGTTAGAAGTGTCTGCGTTGGCGTGGGCGGTACAAGTTTTGTCTTCAGGCGCGATTTGCGGGGCAGGGGAGTGAGGTATCGCAAATCTAACATACACTCAATCTGGGGGGGTTATTCAGGCAGCTTCATAAAGTGCTGAATCGCAGAAGCAGTCCCAAAATTAGTTGGAAAACTTGGAAAACACCGCATAGTTCGAAATACTCACATTTAATTTTGCATACTTTCACGCTGAACTAATATTAATATGAATACGATTTAAGTGGCCGGTCACAACAATTCGTTGATTGTTAGTGGTTGTCCGCTACAGATCAACTCCAGATCTACTTAAAAAAATTCGAGAACTGGGCCTACCGATGGAACATTGCCATAAACCCCGATAAGTGTGTATCAGTCACATACACACTTAGAAAAGTCACCTCACCTGGGGTCTTCATACATGGAGAACTCGTAGCCCACAAGGAGGCCCATAAATACCTTGGCGTCACTCTGGACAAGAGGTTAACATTTCAGCGCCACTTAACCGATGTAGCTGGGCGCCTCAAGGCAAAGGCGAGGAGCATGGCTAGGCTTCTCAATGCGAGGAATAAGCTATCGCTTTCCAACAAGGCAAACATATACAAGGCCATCCTGGCACCCATCTGGAGATATCGTATCCAGGTATATGGTATAGCATCTAAAACCAACCTCAGCAAGATACGAGTAGTGCAAGCCCAAGTGTTGCGAAGAATGTCTGGTGCGGCATGGTACGTTCGTACTAGAGATATTGAAAACGAGCTCAACGTACCGAAAATCGGCGACGTTATTAATCACCAAACTGCTGCATACCTGAACAGGCTTGCAAATCACCCAAACCAGCTGGCGCAAAGGCTCCTGAGAAGCAGACGAATCCATGGAGTCAGGGCGAGAAGGAGACTCCAGAAAGTTCACCCATCTGATCTGCACAACAGATCATTATAATAATCCTATATTAACATGTATATTATGTCACCCAATTATCTAGGTTTAAGTATGTACATACAGATGTACATATTTTGTTGAAATTAAATATAAATATAAAATTAAAAATATGATTTAAAAAAAAAAAAAAAAAATAAAGTTAGGGAAAATCGGTAAAACGTTTTGTCTATTTCGAACAAAGCTGCAGGCATTCTGTCGGAGATTCATTAAAACTTTTGTCGGCAACAATGACATTCTCATTACAAAACGAAAATGTGTGTGTTTTTCTTAATTTCCTTTTTTATTTTTTCGGTTATGGAGTGCAGATTTGTGGTTTTAAGTCAGCAGATCTGCTCCAAATGTGTTGTGTTCTCAACCACAATTTTAAAACGCTTTCGCATGACGTGAATGAATTCAATAAAGTCGCAAGTTGTTTTAATTTTAAGTAAATTACATTACATTTTATATATTTAATGAAAATGCTTTTAATTTAATTGCAAATTCTGTGAAAACGAAATGGAATTTGTCGAAATATTTGACGCAGATTAAAAAGAAAATAATGGAAGCAAAATAAGCAGCGGGTGTGCTCAACTACACAGTACCCAGTCATATTCATATACAAGATATTATCTATCTCTCTCTCTCTCTCTCTCTCTCTTTTTCTCTCTCCCTTTTCCTCTTGCTCGTTCCCTCTAAGTCTCTGCGCGGCCCGCTTCACTAGTTACCGCAAGTTTTGATTGTTGCAAAGTTTTTTGGCTTGATGTGATTAATTTTTGACTCAAGTTTTATGCCAGAGCAGCATAAAATATAAAGTTTTTTTTCCACACAATTTATTAGCGTATGAATCTACGCGAAGGTCCTTAAAGTCCGTTGGGTTTAAATATGTGTTTTCACTTGAGACAGCCTGTAGGCATCCTTCGCTCTTATCCTTGCTTCGTTTCCTTCGTTTTTTTTTCTTTTTTATTTCTTTTAAACCGTTTCTTTGTGCGCTTTGGGTAATTGTAATAAAAATGTTGTAATGCAAACTCAACTTCAATTTCATTTTGCACGTCTTGCTCCATTATTTATGAACCCTTGTTTCTGCCTTGCAGAGTGATAAATTCTTGGGCAAGTGCAGACTTGCGGCTTTGTCGCTGCTCCTGCATTGCATTTGCCATTGCCTTTTGCTGCTGCTGTTGCTGCATCTCTTGCAACTGTTGGCCCAGTCGAATTTATGTTCAGTTTAACCTTAACGCTCAGTCGCCATTTAGCATAACATGCATGTTTAATAGAGCTGGCGATGTACTATGTCCTTGCAGGCAGCAGCCGGCAGGCAGCAGGCAGTCAGCATTTCTGGCATGCACTTAAAAGCATGCAGCATCAAATTGCTGACAGGCATAACTTGTGAGGAAATACGACAAATATTTGTGCGGCAGGCAAACGAGTGCATGTCAAACTCTGCCCATCTATTCCGCTCTTCTAAAAACCAATAGACCAACACAGCAGTTCTTATGTTTCCATGTGTGCCCATACACACAAACATAAACATACATCAAAAGCGAGCAGCGCATACACATCCAGAATTAATTATAGTTTTGTCAAATGCTTAACTTAATGAATAATACTGAATATAGCTGATATCCAGCACATCAGGTTATGCTACTTATTTATTTATTTATTTATTAGTTAAGCGCTTGCCATAAATCTCAATTAGAGCAGGCAGAACAATCGACAGCTGACAGGCAAACGTGACGTATGCGCAATATTTCTTTCACCTGCTTTTTTTGCCTTTCATTCTTATTGTTATTATGGTTACCGTTAGCTTTGTGATTTGTGTGTTTGTCTCGAGGGCATAATTACTTGGTATTTGGCTTATAAATTACTCGAAAATTTGACTCTAATGAGCGTACAATTCGCCAGAACATTGAGGGATGCGTATTTTATGGCAATTTGCGATAATTGTTAGATGGCCAACACAGTCAACATGTTGTAGAAGCTCACGCAAGTCTGTATTAAATATCACAAACTAACTGAAGTAGGGAATATTAAATTATATAAATAATAGAAGATTTAAACGAAAGTTGAACTTAGTTAAATGTGCATAAATAATAAATCATTTGTTCTTCTTTCATTTTTGACAGTTCCATTTAGCCTTTTCCCATTTATTTAATGATTTATTAAGTTTTCTGACACAGATAAAAGCTAAATTAAAGTTTTTTGAACTTCTCTATAATAAAATATAGATTACCATTTTATTTTACTCACTTTTGAATGCTTGTTAAATTAATATGAATTAATATGAAGTATTTACTTGTGCATGAGTTGTATCTTTATAGAAAACTTGAAATACTTCTATTATCACAATTATTTAGATTTAGCTCTGGTTTAGCTCTTTTCGCTGATTACAAATTGAGTGATAAAATAAAATGTGCATTAGCCAAACATTTTCCATAGAATTGCAGGGTATTAACTGTCTTTTGTGCCTAATGAGGGACACAATTTGGCAACGAATTTGCATTGGCATATACACGCACATATGAGTGTAGCCACCTGGCTTATCACGATGTTTAATCCTTCAGCTCTTCAGTGCTTTAGCATGTCCTTGAATCGTATCAGCTCGATACTGTGAGTCGTCAATGTTGTGCGAACAGTTATTATACCATCTGTTGGCGTACCAAAGACAAAACTTGGCTAATATCAATGCTACAGATAATTTCAGAAGTTGCTAAGCTGTGTATGTGTGGGATGTATGTGTGTATGTGGTGTGTGTGTGTGTGTATGTGTATGTGTGTTTGCGGTGTTCTCTCATATGAGTACAAAATTTGGATGTCTAACTTTGAGGCTGGTAATGATTTCACGTATCTTTCTCTAGTCCGCCTAAAAACCCATAACACATACTAACACACAAACCCACACACACATGCATATATATATATATATATATATATATATATATATATATATATATATAAACATTTACACACCTACCTATACTTCTACTAAAACTATGTTCATCTGCACGCGCTGCCTAATGCCAAGTTGATTAAGCCAGAAAATAGGAAACAAGTAAGAAAACTTATTTGTGGCAAGACCTCAATTAAATACTCTAATAGTTGGGTATTAATTTAATTTTTAATTTAATTTTAATTTTTAATTTTAATTTTATATTAATTAATATGAATATCTTAAATTTAATTTATATAATATCCATGAAAATGAATATCATTAATTTTATTTACGTTACATTCCTTAATATAAATATCTATAATTTAATTTATAATATAATATATAATAACAATTATTTTAATTTATATTATAATAATTAAATGAATGCAATTAATTTAATTTATGTTATATTAGTAAATATGAATATAACAAATTTAATTTATGTCACATAAATGAATATGAATATCTAAATTTTAATTTATAATATATAAATAAAAATGAATACAATTAATTTTATTTATATTATATTAATAAATATGAATATAATTTATTTAATTTATATTGTATTAATAAATATGCATATCTTTAATTTATATTATATTTATAAACATAAATATCTTTAATTTAATTTATATTATATTAATAAATAGTAACATATTAAATTGAAATAAATTTAATATTCAACTTTAATTTTAATATGAAACAAAAGGGTTTCAATTCAACTTAATTTACAACATTTACATGGACTTCTCAATAGAATTTTCTGGGAAATTAGAAGTTGGAAAAGGTCTTTGGAATATGTTAATGGGTTGCACGCTTTATAACACAATTAGATTACCCTCTGAAAGGGCATAAAATGGGAGAAGAGAGCAAACAAACGAAAAAAGGAAAACCAAACCTAAGCTAAACTTTTTCGGGTGCTGTCGAGTATCCGGCTTAAATATTTTATATAGGCTGCTGTTTGGTATTAATTTATTATTCATTCAATGTGTATTGCCGTCCATATGTAGCTGTAGTTGTAACTGTAGCTGTAGCTGTAAACGTAAACGTGTAACGGTTTATTATTCCCTTTTTCCATGTTTTTCTCCGCCTGCTGCAGGTCAAGGACGTCACGCGCAACATTAAAAAAGCCGTCTGCGCCTCGAGCCTGGAGGAGATACGCGCCAAGGTGGCCGAGAAATTTGAAAAATATGAACACCAGCCGACTATCCATTTGGACTCGGATGGCACAGAGATCGACGATGAGGAGTATTTTCGCACTCTGGACGAGAATACCGAGCTGGTAGCTGTGTTTCCCGGCGAGCATTGGATTGATGTGAGTGGATATAAACTGAAATTCCTGCCCAATTCAATTATTTCTTTATGTATTTTGTGTTTTAATTACTTGTATACCCTGTAATCAAGTATCTATATGGGTATTTGTAATCGACAGTTATTTATTTCCGCCACAATTTACTGAATTCTCATTTGTTAGTTAGTTTAGCAGACACTGATGCTAATCGAATTTAAGTTAAAGAGTAGCGCACAGTCGTGCACTCCCGACTGTTGTTTCTCCTCTTTACTTTTTCGTTTGTAATAAATTTAATTACTTTTACGAGCAAAACGCGGCAATAATTGAATTATTTGTCACAACAAAAACATCACGTATTCGAATTTGGTATTAAATGTTTCAATTGGTTTTATAGCCAACCCACTACGTGACAATAACCACACCGAATGGCACCGCCAACGGCAGCATCGCTGGCAATCCGGAGAACGGTGATACTACGGATGCAAACAGCTCGGAATCGGCACGGATCCGTCAATTGGTGGGTCAACTGCAGAACAATTTGTGCAATGTGTCGGTCATGAATGATGCGGACTTGGATTCGTTGTCGAACATGGATCCCAATTCGTTGGTGGACATCACAGGCAAGGAGTTTATGGAGCAGCTGAAAGATGCGGGCAGGTGGGTCTATACTACATCTCAATGAAGCTCAATTCTAAGAGGGAAATGCATTTCTATTCATATATTCTCAATGATTTGTTTCTATTGCCGTAGACCGCTTTGTGCCAAGCGAAATGCCGAGGATCGGCTGAATCTATTGAAGCTACTGAAGGCAGGTGCCATCTTTTGCTCGGAACGTTATCCGGAAGATGCGGAGGCCATTGATCGTGAGATTGGGCGACAGTTGAATGAGGCAGAGAGCGGTCAAGTGAACACAACAACAGCTGCTAGCAATACACGCACCATTGAGGTGGTGCAGTGCGACAATCAAAATACCACCATAACCATAACAGTGGCTGAGGCAATCACATGCAGCAACACTGAGGCAAATGCCGTGGATGCCAATGAGGCAAATGCCAATGGAAATGGCAACAATGGCGACATCTGACTGCCCATTTTGGGCAGCCTTAGATGAAGCCTGGCCGCCAATAAGTAAGCCAAACTAAGGATCCAAGGCGATGGCAATTTTATCAAATGAAGTTTCACAAATAGAGAATAATAAACAGAAATAAAAAACACAAAAAACATAAATGAAACAAACCAAAAGAAATCAGTCCTGCAACATTGGGTTAACATACACGTATTTGTAGCAAATAAAACAAAACAAAATAAAACAATAATAATACAAATGAAATTAGAACGAAACATAACGAGAATCTGCAGAGAATGCTTCGTAGAATTTAAGAGCAAATGAAAGTTAACGAAATATTACACGTATTAGCATTAAATTGTCAAAAGGTTGAGAACAAAGCAGAAACCAGAGCACTGTCAACAATTCTACAGAACTCTAAACTGGAATTAAGAACACTTCCCATTATCAGTTAGGAAATGCTATTGAAGTTCAATAGAAAACTTTCGTAGTTACAATTTGCTGACAGTTTTGTCACAGCACCTGAAATTATTAATAAAATCAAAATAAATCGGCAACAATAAATGAAAATAATTATATATATATATATATATATCATATATCATATATTATATTATATATTATATATGCGTAATGAGAAGAAAATATCATGTTCATTTTTAATGCATTAGTTAAACTATAGAAATATAAATAAAAAAAAGGTTTTATGGTTCAAATTTACCAGTGGCAGCTTAAGGAATTCATTGATAAGCATTTTAAATAGTTTAATTAGTTAGAATTTTAAATTGTTGATCTCTTTTGTTGTCTTGCAAAAGAAACGAAAAAAAGTTCTTAATTTAATTTGTGAAAATGGCAAATAAAAGTTTAAATTGGCTTTTGGATATTGTTTATCACGATCATTAACGTTGCATGAATTCCTTTAGCTTAAATTGAATTGAATCTAAGTTGATGATATGCTACGGTAATTAGGTTAATATACGATGATGTTTGATATATGAAGAGACGCACATGAAATTGTTTTTAGACTAATGCCATTGAAAATGTCATTTGTTAAAGCCAATTGAGACTGACTGTAATTATGTGTAATAATTATTTTGAGAGTACGATATAACTAAAGGATTGTACTTAGATTGTACTCGACCTGGTTTGAAATTGCTTCAAGTAAACCCCCCACAAATGTATAATGTCTAATGTCTAATGTCTAATGTAGCCAATGAAAACGTGAAGAATTTAAAGGATAAACAAATGCGAAACATACAACAAACACTTAATATTAGTACATTTAAACAATAAATGCAAAACAAGAGCAAAAAAAAAGGCAATTACACTCTTATACTCAAATTATACAGAACAACAACCAGGCAAATCAATGCAACAAACATACAGTATGAATAAGCAATAAATATAAATGAAAACGTTATTAATTAGGAGTAAATGCATACACCAAGCAACAATATACCTAAATAAATGCATATTAACAAACGACAAATCAAATGTTTATTTAAGCGAGCCACACGAGGCGTATGCGCAATATGCACAACTGTGCAACAGGGCGTATGAAAGCAAACTCTATTTGTGTCTTTGTGTGCTGGCTAAAGAGCACAACTGCGTAACAGAGAGACATAGATAGAGAGAGAGAGAGAGAAGGATAGAGAGATATAGAAAGAGAGAGAGAGGGAGCGTGAGCTTTGAAGAGAACATGAACTTTGTCTTGCAATTGCCGCAGTTAATTGCATTAAATACACAGCCAGATGTGACGTCACAAGGCGCGCTGTGACGTGCGCAAAATAGGGGCCAGGTCGGAGCCAGGCCATGCCACTTGCCACTTGCCACTTGCCACATGCCTTTGCTTCAGCTGAGGCAGGCCTGACTCTGTCCTACTAACACAGTTCAAAACTCGCCGTCAGCTGGGCTCGTTGCAGCCCGTAACTGACCTAAATCCATGACGACAGCGCCAGCCTGGCTTCCTTTGTCCGCGTGGGCGTCGGCGTGGGCGGTAGCTTGGTCTGTGGCATGGGCGTGGCCCTGTGGTCGTGGGCAGACTGTTTTGAAATTCGATTTATTCCTGCCTTTGCATTTTTAATGCGCACAAATTAACAAAAAAAATCTTTGCCTTTGACCTGTCACCCTTTGTGCTTCCGGCCCACGCGCTTTTTCACGGGAATATGATTTTAATTTCCCGCCGGACTGCGAGTCGTTGTTGTTATGATTATGATTGTTGTTATTGTTGTTGTTCGTGTTGTTGTCGGGGCTTGTTGGCGGTTTCGTGTCCTTGACATGTCGCATTCGTTAGTCTAACAACGGGCAAAGAATTTATTTAAAATGTAAATATGAACCCCAAGCTGAGCTTTTGGCTGCTTTGATGTGCGGCTACATTTTCAATTTTCATTAAAAGGCACATTTTCTATATTAACGGAGGTTCTTTACTTTACTTTTTTTCTCATTCACCCCTAAGAAATTGACGCCCATCAAAAATATAATTTCACTTGGCGTTTTTCGGGCCAAAAGCGCTTTGAAGTGCGATAAAGCGAAACTGCAGACAATTTAGCAGAGATGGATCCATTTTCAAGAGCTGCACATTGGGGCAAGATATGGTATTTGCAACTGAATTATAATTATCATTTCAATAACTATGATATGCATATTTAATAATATTAAATGTATTCTCTTTTACATTCTTTTTGTATTTGTATTTTTCTTCTTTTGTATTTGATTTATCAGTTCATTCCACACTTGTTGCCACTGTGCAAGCACCTCTCTCCCTGCTGCTGTCACCATTTCTTTGGCAGATAAGCAAATGTAGTCGCACACGAAGTAAGTAAATCGAGGTCCATGGCCAGACAAGTGGGGAAATGGCAGAGCAGTAAGCACAAATGTCAAATGTCTGACATCAGTGGCAGCTGCGGAGGCGCTAGCAGCGGGGGCGTGGCTGGGCAAAGTAAACAACATATCGAATGAAGCTCCAAGGCGAGTGCATAATTTTCAACAATTTCGTTGTTAACTTTTTATATGTTTTCCCCCCTTTTTTTTTGGAAATAAATGTGGAAAGAAGTCGCTTTGCCGGCGGGGGTTTCATATTACACACTGTGACTGCCGCTCTGTCTGTGCAGGAGTGTGTGTGTGTGTGTGTGTGTGTGTGTGTGTGTGTGTTTGTGTTTCTGTGTCTGTGTGAGCTTCGCATTGCACATAAACAACAAGTTTTTGTAATAGATGCCGCAATGGGCATTGCTAATACGCCCCGTGGCACATATGCGAAGGCAGCAAAAGAGCCGGCAATGCGACACCACGTTGGGCAGCTTTGTGGGCGTCTCTATAATTGTGTAGTTTGTGCCGCAGGAGGCATCAACAACAACCACTTAGATTGCCTCATTTGCCACCGCCTCTGTGTCTGTGCCATGTGCCGGTGTGTATATGCTTATGCTTGTGCTTGTCTGCCGCGCTGATTTGTTTGGGCAACCAAAGTCATTAGCTGCTGCCACAGGGTCCATAACGAAGCATATGCCTTTCCCACTGCCACTGCCACTGCCACTGCCACTGCCTCTGCCTCTGCCTCTGCCAACGCCGGACACAGCTGTGGATAATGCAAATTTTGTTGTATTAGACCAACACAAATATGAAATTACTCTGCTTTTGAATGTGCCAATCTGTGTTGACCTTTTTATCGCAGCTGGAGTCGATCAGCGGGCAGTCGAGTCCTTCAACAGCAAAAAAAAAAAAAACAACTTGGCTGATTGACAGTCAAAGCAATGTGGCCCTTGCCCAATCATAATTCACTTAGCAACTGAAGGACGTTTAGCTACTGAATGTGTACAGAATTTTCATTTATTTTATTTTTTATTTATTTAAATAAAATTAAATAAATAATATCAATTAAATTAAAAATTCTAGAGTTTAAAATTAAATTACATTTTAAGCTTTTAACTAATTGTATATTTAAAAAAAAATGTAAATTTTAAATCTACAGTAGAAATAAAATTATATTAAAATTATTAAAATAAAAGAGTATTTATTTATTTAAATTGTTAATTATGCAGCAGTTGCAAACAGTTTAAAATATAGAAGAAACTCTCTTTATATCCGAGTAGCTTAAAATTCGTAGCATACTTTTGTGGGCTTAAATTTAAATTTAAATTAAATTGTACTCAGTTGCGAGTAATTGATGATGAATGAATTATGCGAGTGACCGCAGCATTAGTCTAATTTGACAACAAGGTGTCAGGTTACTCTTAGAGTAGTTATGATTGATTTGGTCGATTGATAAATTGAGTTAACAATCTGCTGCATTTATTATTTAAGAAGCTAAGCTAAACTTCAATTTGTAAAATATTTGCTTGAGTTTCTGTGTAAACGACTCCTAGAACAAGTTGAGAGCATTTCAAGCTGCAATTACTACAATTTAAATAATAATTTAACAATTAAGAATTTAACAAAATGATCAGAGATGAGGAGGCATTTCCAGCATTTGTAATTGTGCGTTTCGCGCGAATAATCAGACAAAAGGCATGAAAGATAAAGTAAATAATGAAAAACAAAAACAAATAAAAGAAGGCCCAACAAATGGTTAAACAAACCAGCATAAATACTTTGAATTATTTGAATGTGCATGGGAGCACATATTCCAATTTAATTAAAATGTTTTTGCAATTTGATGTGGGCTTCTTTGACATTCGTTTTTTTTTTATATAAATTCATTTAATTGTAGCTAAATGCCACGCAGTGGCTGCTTCAGCTGTATTTAGGGAGCGGGAAGAGGAGGAAAGGCAAGCAGCAACATTGCTGCATATTTGGCGTTGGATATACGATTCATGATTTGTTTTAGTTTCACTTTTCGTTTGAGTTTTCATTTCCATTTTCATTTTCGTTCACAGTTTGGTTTTTGTTTGCTTGACAAGTTTGAAAGTTTTTTTTATATAAATTCATTTAATTGTAGCTAAATGCCACGCAGTGGCTGCTTCAGCTGTATTTAGGGAGCGGGAAGAGGAGGAAAGGCAAGCAGCAACATTGCTGCATATTTGGCGTTGGATATACGATTCATGATTTGTTTTAGTTTCACTTTTCGTTTGAGTTTTCATTTCCATTTTCATTTTCGTTCACAGTTTGGTTTTTGTTTGCTTGACAAGTTTGAAAGTGCAACAAATCCACATGCGAGCGCTGAATGTCAAGTTGTCCAATGTCCAATGTCCAATGTCCAATGTGCTGGCAAATGGCCAAAAATCGTTTGGCCAGCGATTGGCCAAAACAATTAATCATAGCCACATGCGTTGTGTGCTGTGTGACCTTTTGTTGGGCTTCTGTTATGGTTACACATCTGTAGCGATGACATGTGAGTTAATTAATCTAGCCGTTACCCCCAATGCCTGTCAAACTGCAGACGACGAAGGTCATGCACCATAATTAAACATGACTGTTGCTGTAGTTGTTGCTATTGCTGCCTTACCTTGAGCGGCTGAGCGACTGGTGTAACGCATAAATTTCAATTTGTTATGCTCTGACCCTTGCCGTAAGCTCCCTCCCTGCTCCTTTCTACCTGCCACTTCACCTACGTGTTTAAATGCAAACGTGGCATATGCAAAAAGTATTCGCGCCTCGTTTCAATGCACAATTAGCGAGGCTGCCGTATAAATTATTGCTCTGTTTGATTGCCGCAAGGAAA
Organism: Drosophila funebris; assembly: GCA_018901825.1. Taxonomy (NCBI): domain Eukaryota; kingdom Metazoa; phylum Arthropoda; class Insecta; order Diptera; family Drosophilidae; genus Drosophila; species Drosophila funebris. The sequence continues at coordinate 2,069,835 of JAEIFK010000682.1, forward strand.
TGAACATGGAAATTATTACTCTGACAGTATTTGTGCGTCTCGCTCTCTCTCTCTCTCTCTGTGTGTGTGTGTGTGTGTGTGCAATGCATCTGAAATATTGCGCGATATGCAAAATGTGCTGACGTCGGGTCAGCGTAATGTTGAAATATGTAGAATGCAGAGCATGCTTTTAGGCGCACATTGTTTGCCAAGGGCATGCTGATAGGTAATTAGAGATGCTCGACTGTTGCAATGATGATAACTATGATAACTATGATTTCTATTCGCGTTTCCAATAACAGTCTCATTCCATGCTCTACCCTGACAAACTTTCATTCACAAACTTTCGTTTTATTATCGTTACAAGTTAAGTACATTAAACTTCTATGCTATTCACAATTTTTGTCACTGTCACGTAGCCATCTCTATTGTGAATCGGTTTGCAAATCTCTGCAAATTTCGGGCAACTTCCGTACTGCGTGCGCTGCATTGACAGACTGACAATTACTGCAGTCGCATTTCACGTGGCGTATACGCAATGTATTTGTTGTTACTGTTGTTGTTATTGGTATATGGTAGGCTTAGCTTGGTTATAAATGCGTATGTAAATTTGTTATTTTCAGCGATTGCAAAGTTAAATTTAGTGCAGTTTTATGTTAAACTGCGGCTTGCAGTTCCAGTTGCAGTTGCTTGCAAATTGCATGAATTGAAATTCAATTTCCGAGCGTAAATAAACGCTTCGTTTGCACTTTATTTTTTATTGGTATGCATGGCAAGGGGAGTGGAAACGCTATGTAAATGTCAGGTCCAGTTCAAACGACTGTTTATGGACAATAAATCAGTTCTTTTGTTTGGCAATGCACCTTTGTTGAAACTTCGGCAACGTGCCCAACAATTTTAATTATGCGTTAAGGGCACAGACGGATGCGAGGTCCTTATTATGCTTAAGTGACATTTTTAAGCTGCCGATTGGGTTTACTAGTACGGCATTATTTGGCCCCAAAACAGAGAGAGGTACACACAGAAAGAGAGAGAGAGAGAGAGAGAGGGAGGGAGAGCTAGTGTATGTGGCCAGAAGGCTGCCTGCAATTTGCCAACTTTATTTTATTGCATTTATAAACTTTGCCCTTACACAAAGTGCAGCCCAAAAGTTCAAGCCTAATGTATGTGTGTGCATATAATACATATACTATATGCATACATACATATATATATATATATTTATATTTATATTTATGCTGCTGAGGTCTGATGCAAAGTGCAACAATTTACCAGCCGTTGCCATGAATTTATCTAAGCCACAAAAAAAAAAAAAAAAATACAAGAAAGGAAACTTTGCCTTTGCACAGGTGAGCGACCATAGCAGACATTGCTTGGCACAGGTGTAGGCCTAGTGCCATTGAAAGTACACAACTTTGTCTGGCAGTTCGAAAAAAAAAAATAAAACACTAACAGTGAGCTGGCAGTAGCTGAACAACAGCTTAACAGCCGCTTAACAGCAGTTTAACAGCCCACGCTCTTCGAAGCTCACTGTAAGTTGTGCTTTTGCGTCTGCTTTCGCATTTTGCTTTTGCATTTTGCTTTTCGTTTTGCAAAGACAGCAAACAATTGGCAAAGTCAGGGAGCTGCCTGTTTAAATACAGCACGCACAGTTGTCTGACAATTTATTCCAAGTTTGGCCGGCTTGTGTTGCAATTGGCGGATGCGGCTGCCACGACAAACAGCGACAACAAAGCAAACGCGAATATATTCAATAGATATTATTTGTAAATTATGTGAATTAAAAAACAATTTATAAAGTGTTTTTAAAATAAATAAAATTGTATTAACAAAAGCAATTAAATGCAACGTTTGCTTAGTTAAATAAATAGTTAAATATAAACAGAAATCATAAAATTTTATGACTGCTCATCAAATTTGACAATATTTGTCAGCGTCAGCGTTATGGACACAGACAATAGAGAGGAGACAACAGCTAGCAACAAGTACTAAACATTTCAATTAACGTTTAAATTAGTTTTACTTGTCAGGCCAGAAACTAACAACAAACTTGTGAAACTAAAAAATAAATATTTAAAACAAAAAATAAAAAAAAAATATAAAAATGACTGAAATGAAGGCAGTGAAAACAAAAGCTGACATAAACGAGTTGACGTCTTTGACTTCTGGAAGGATTCAGGTTCCCATGTCGAAAACAACAACAACCACAGGCATACCGCGACAAAGAACTTTGATGCGTGCTGCTGAGATGGACGCGGATACCGACGTTGAAGCTGATGAAGACGATGTTGATGGTGATGTTGATGCGGATGTTATTGCTGCTGCTGCTGCTGCTACTGCTGATGCTGCTGATGTTGATGCGGATGCCGATGTCGATGCGGATGCGGATGCGGATGATGCGGCAGACAGCATAACATTAGAGTTAGCATTGTCCCCGAGTACGCCCACACCACCGCCCACCACTGCGGATGAGGATCTCGCTGCGCTTGACAACAGCAAGCCATTTAAGGTGAGTTTTCAACGTAAACTCTTACCATTTGCCAGGCTGCTATTCAATTGTTAACTGGGCCGCAATTCGTTAAGTGATTATAGCCCCCATTGTTGTTTGAAAACTTTTGATGGTCAGCCTAGGAGCGAAGGAGCAAGCGACAGGACACTTAAACGCGTTTGCCTTCAAGAGCCTGCCACTTGAAGCTGGACTTGAGTCTGGGATGTTTTTTTTTTTTTTTTTATGCAGCCTTTAGGCTTGCTTGAATTTCAAGGGCCTGAACAGAAGCAGCGAATTGGGTTTAAAATGCTTAGCCTCAATTTACAGGACTCTCTGCTCTATACACTCTTGTCCTTGCCATTGTTCTGATAGCCCAGTTCATTTCAGTTTCAGTTCTACATCAGCTCTATTATGTTTTCAAACCTCTGACTAGATTGTAAGCACACTTTGCTGGAATAATCACACACCAGAGACTTCAGGGTTGAGTTGTTTAAAGAGATTTACGAAGCTGAGCATTGAATATGAGTTGAGGCAAATGTGTAACAAATGGAATAGTCTTATTAAAAGAATATGTCAAAGATTGTTCATTCTATGCATTTCTTATGTGTATTTAATTAAAGAGTGCATTTGAAATATTAGAACTGAAATTTAATCAAGAATTTAAGACTTGACGCTGCTACTTTGTGTTGCTCTCCACACGATGTTGGAAGTTCTTTTAAATTGATTTTCTAATAACGAACTAAGAGCTAAAGTAGACGATATTGTGGTTAGTTAACAATTGAAATTAATTAAAACTGTTAGCTGAATTTAGGGACCTGAACACAAGCAGGAGCTCTTGGTGTGAGCCAGATAGCGTAACGGCTCGTATATCATTAGTGGCTGCCACTGAGACAGTCATTGAGGCGCAACTAAGCTGCTGCTGTCTGTGGCGCATTGGTGCTGATAACGATTTGTCTGCCACTTGGCCATGCGTCACCAGACACAAAAGCAGCCACTCCTTCACTGCTCAACTGCTCGACTGCTCAACTGCTCGACTGCCTGGTTGTGTGCTCCGTCTATCTGTGGCCCTCATCGATTCTCTACGCTAAAAAGACGTTCTAACAACACAAAATCGACTGCTTAAGACAAATCGTTAGCAGCACCGAACATTATGAGTGGCCAGCATATGAAACGTGCCTGTAAATTTGATTATTCATTGACAGCTTGTAACTTTGAATGTGGGAAAAGTCAACAGGAAATTGTGGCATGTTCTGAGTTTGTTTGGCCCACGTGGCGTATGCATAATTTATGTGGCACACATCTAATTAATAAGCATGTAAATTACTCCGACATGCATCCATTGTTAGCTAACGTCTGCCTTGATGTCTAACTGACAGGTTGTCTGTCTTCTCAACTGGCATGTACCACTTTTTCAACAGTTGTAATTAATTAAATGAGCCGCACAATGTTTCACTCTGTGTGTGTGTGTTGTGTGTGTGCTGTGAGTGTGTACGTGGCTTATCAACAAAGTTTGCTAGATAAATTATAATAGACAAGTCTTCATCTTCATCTTCATTTTCATCTTCATCTGAGTTTCCTATCTGCATAAACACACATCTACTTTAAAGTGTTGTTAAAGCTTTCAGCTTACAGCTCGAGGGATACATAAAGGTTTACTTGATATTTATTTCTCGTTGTGAGAAATATAAGTTTGCAATAATGAAAACGAAATTCAGACGAAAGTTTTCAACTTTAATTTAACTTTTAAACTTTTGCTGACTTAATAGAAAAGTGGATTGCTTAAATGCGCATTTTATTTTCATTCTTAATACAAGTAGACAAGTATACTTATAATGTCATCACTTGATGCATTCGCATGACATGTTTGATCCACATTTAATTGGTTGCTCCCACATCATCTAGTGGCATTATTTGCCCATTGAATGCAGCATCCTTGCAACTTGCACGGCATCTTCTTCTTCACCCTCTGTGGTATCATAGAATGGCTATTAGGCAGAGGCCAAGGCTCATAACTACCGTAGCTAGGTGGGCCAAAACTCAAAGGTTTGTGATCGTAAACAAGACAAATCAGAACGAGGACCAGCTACTCCAGGTACTGAACAGGACTTCTACATACTGCCACAGACCATTTAAACAAATGCGACATGGAAAACGCATTTGCTTTTTCATACTGTCAGCGAGGACAGTTCGGTTTTCACCTTCGCAATGAAAGGAAGCTCCAAAATCCCTGGGCAAGTGAATGTCGGGTAATATGAAAAGCTTGTGGAGCAGCAGCAAAGGGAGGGGAATAAAGGGAGCGACTGGCAGTCAGGAATTAAGTTACCAACAGATATACAGATATTCGGAAAATACAACAAGTAAAAGCATTCCAAGGCACACACATATTGCGTATACGCAACGTTGCGCATTAAAACAAATAAACGAGCATTATTCATGTCCAAGCAAGCGTGCAACTTGACGACGGCACTCCACGGGGCAACATTAAGTAGCAGAGTAGCTGCACTTGGTTGTAGGCAAGCTGTTGACTATTTGCTAATAAGTAATTTGCATGTCAATGTGGCGACAGCCAAGTAAATTGCAATGCAACTCACAGCTCCGTCACCCGTTTGTAATGTCTGTAAAATATTTAATGCTCTCGTAAATGCAGTGGCAAAACTATTTCAATGATTTGACTTAACCATAACAATGAAGAGACGGACACAATTGCCATGGCATTTTGATGACAAATCGTGGCAAATTAGTGCAATCAACGTGCAACACGATCCATTATAAAAAAAAACCTACAACTGTGGGGCAACAATACAGTTTTCAATGGGAAAAATATCTATAAATAAATTGTTTGTGAACTAACAAAGTACTCCTACAACAAACGCTGCAGTTTTCCGTGGGATAAATTCTATAAATAAGCAGAATATGAATGAAAAAGTAACATAAGCGTTGCTTTATTTCAGTGAACAAAATCTATAAATAGACAAAATGTGAAAGGACAAAAAGTCTATAAGGAAACAAATTGTGATTGAAATAGTGGTGTCAATGAAATAAATCTATAAATAAGCAAATTATGAATGGCAAAATTAAGGAAGTGTTGAAACGCTTAATTGTTTCAGTAGAAAAAATCTACGAATAAGCAAATTGTGAATGGAATTATAAGCATATATATATATTTAATAAACAAAATTATAAATAGGTACATTATGAATGGGAAAACTAAGCAGTAATATAAACGTTTACATTTTCAATGACAAAATCTATAAATGCATGATTAAACGTTTAGATTTGTAATAGAAAGCTCTGTTCAAGTAGGCAACACTTTAATATACTATGTTGAAGTTAATGCTCTCAATTAATTAATTAACAAAAATAAGCAAATTAATCTATAAATAGAACATTTTAATTGTGGTAAATCTACAATTTTGTTTAACTTTGCATCATTAATTAATTTAATATACAAATAAACCATTTAACAAGTCTATAAGTATATAAACTATAAACAAGGTAACTGCTATTAAATGGATCCAACTTCGTTTATTTATTTAGCCTTGTAATAATCCAAGTAACTTGCAGATTAGTTGCCATGTGTGCTAAGATAATTCTGTTGCCATGATTTTGCCTGTTGGTTACCATTGTTCGAGTTGTATTCACTCCACTCCAATTGCAACGAGTTGTTCGCATTCCGATGCAGATACGCATCTGTGTTGAAGTTTCGTCCATTCGAAACAATGCAGAGACAGAGAGAGAGAGAGAGAGACAGAGAGAGAGAGCAGAGAGAGAGAGAGAGTGACAGAGAGAGAGAGAGAGAGAGAGACAGAGAGAGAGAGAGGAAGAGATAGGGAGACAAATAGAGAGAGATAGCGCACGCGTGTCATTATCAATGCATGGATGCATTACCATCTGCCCATTGTCCTTGCTGAGCTCTTTGCTCTTTGCTCCTTGCTCCTTGCCCCTTACTATTTGCTATGCTGCTCCTGTCTGCTGCTCACCTGTATCCTGTCCTGTACAGGTCGTATGCATTTGCCGGCCCAATATTGACGCGTGAACAGGTAGAATGCCAACAATGAACGGCAATCTGGCAACATGGCTTAAGTATTTGCTAGTGAATTTGTCAATCGGAATGAGGGCCACAAAGTGCTGTCAATTGACACTAAACAGAAGAGCAAACAAATAGCTCAAAGTTGTTCTTAACTTAATGCTAACAAAAAAATGCTTGAACAGCAGAAAAGTACTTGAATGATTTTCAGTTAAATCACAAACAAAGTGTGTGGACTAGTTTAAAGCGAGTTTAAAGACTCAAACTAAGGCCAAGGTCAATGAATATTGTAAATGAAAAACATTGCTTGGCTAAAGAAAAACAACTGCAAATTGTGATTTGGATTTTTCGGGGTAGGGCACAGAGAAATGGCCAAAAGGTTGAGCAAAACACGCAGCCAAAAGAAAAGTCAAGAAACGCATAAAGCGCAAACAAAGCCACAGGCCATTGGCATATGCCAGCCAGTGCTTGTTTCCCAGTCTTTTAGCCAGTCTGGCAGCCAACCAGCCGACTAGTCTCCCAGTTAGCCAACATGGCAATCAACAAAGTCAGCGACTTGCTTCAACGAAGTTTGCTCAAACAATTTGTGGAATTGTGCGGAAAATTGCCCATTGCGATTGCGCAAACTTCTTGAGCACGCCTCGTGCGGCAAATGTAGTTGGAACTCGGTCCGAGTTCAAGCCACGCCGAATGTAAATATAAGTTTAATGGCCAACACGCAGTCAAGCGGCCAAGTAGCCGGGACTGAGGACTGGTAGAGGGAAGGCGAAGCGAGGCGTCTATAGAAATTCGCATAAAATGCTTGATAAATTTTCATTGTTGTCGTCGTCGAGCAGTTGATGGATATTCCAGGCGATATAATTGGTTTGGATCAATGATTGATATGTTTTTAGCATATTAAGCAGACTAGCCAGGCAAGGATGCGATGCGGCTTTGTGGCTTAATGTAATGACAGCTTCATTGTCACGCCCAGACAGAGAGACAGACAGACAGACAACTGGCTGGCTATCATAATGATAATGATGATGATTTAGCTGATAAAATGTTGGTGCTAATGTTGATGATAATGCGATTAGGCCACAGACTACGGTTTGATCAGAAGTTGCTTCATTTATCACTTGTGTACAACATGACGTATGCTTAATATTAATAAGGGACGACGATAGGTAAAAGAACGTGGCAAATACAAACAATACTTGGGCTTAGTTGGCTTTTCTTTACATTTACCTTTTTCAGAGTGCTCCTTTCCGTTTCTCCCTTTGTCCGCTTCTTTCTCTTTCCTCTTGTTCCCTTATTTGACTCAGTTGCCAGCTGTCCTTAGTCCTTCGATAGCATTATGCTTTAAATATTTAGTCAGACCTTTGGTCTTTCAAGTCTTTCAAGTATGAGCAGCGTTTATTTAGGGGTCCTGAAATATAATCTGTCTGATACCTGAACGCTTGACATGCTAAAGTTGCTTTTACCTTTTACTTTTGCTAATGTTGGGGCAAATATTAAATTGATTAGTTCTTTGCTCCTTGTTACAGCTGCCATTTGTGCCCCTATTTGGTATTCAGTGTCCTTATCGTTGTCATGCGCTCTTTTTGCATTTTTATTGCCTTTATTGGCAGCTTTATTGAAGGTGGCAATTCTCAGACAGCTTCGGGCCTATTTGAAATTAAGACAAACATTGTTATGGCCCTTTGTTTTCTTAGCTGCCTTTGTTGTCTCGCGCCTGCATCCAATGGAAACAGCGAACTTTTCATAATAGGTTAAGGAGTATGACGGTTTGGAATACTACTTTGACCCCGGGAAGCGTGCGGTGACCTTAGAGAAGGGACCGTAGACGTGAAGAGAGTCACTCAATGAGGTAAAGAAGAGTTCAGTTGAGAGATATAAGTGACATGAGTGTAGTCTGCTGTTGGTTGGAAATAAAATATAGATAAAACTGAGTGGCTGCGATGCTCAATGCTCCATCAAGTGACCATAGAGGACATGAAGCAGCAGAGTTCTTGGAGTAGGGGCCAAAGAGGGAGCGCTCAGTCAAAAGACTGTGAATAAATTTAAGAAAACTCCAGGCAAAAGGCAAGAGTATAGACTCATATAAAAGTGAGCAGATGAGTGAGTAAATCAAGTGACCATGGAGGACCTTAAGCGTGTAAATAAAAGGTAAAAAACTTTGCCATTGAAATAAGCAATTTAATTTGCTTTTTATTTGCTTTGTTGTGTAATTCTTTTGGAGTATGAAAACCAATTAATATCCCACCCGCAGGTCAAGGACATTACACGGAACATACGCAAGGCTGTTGTGGCCACAACATTGGCCGAGTTGCGGCTCAAGGTGTCCGTGAAGTTTCAACGTGCTCAGCCGGCGATTCATTTGGACTGCGATGGCACAGAGATTGATGATGAGGAATACTTCTCCACGTTGGAGGCGAATGCCGAGTTGATTGCCGTCTTTCCTGGCGAACAGTGGCGCGATGTAAGTTGCAGTTACCTCAGTTATCCTCAGCTATCCAGGCTTCACTGTAAACTTCCTTTTCACTTCATACAGCCCAGCGATTACAATGCCAATTTGCGTCGCACTTCGTTGGATGCTCAACGTCTGCGTAAATTGGTGGGAAAACTACAACAGAATCTGCTGAACGATGCAGATCTGGATAAGCTATCGAATATGGATCCCAATTCGCTGGCAGATATCACAGGACGTGAGCTGAAGGACAGTGACTACTGTGTGCAGAGCGAGGCAGCACGGCGATCGACAGAGTTGTCCTGTTAGAGGACATTTATGCACTTGCACTTAGATTATTTGTGTCCCTTTATTTCAGAACATAGAGAAAAGAAACCTACCTAATAGTCGTACTTATATGGGATATGGCACAGTGAAACGTCGCTTATGATAGATTTGTAAGGCATTTGTAAGAGTTTTGTATGTCAAGCTGAAACTGCCAAGAGAATGCAGTTTCGGGTATTTTTGGAGCATGTTTTGATAGCACCTAATTGGAGGCGACAATTTATATCTATATATATATATATATATAAATACTTATACTATATATATATATATATGTGTATATGTGTATGTGTATATCTCTGTATGTATGTATGTATTCTAGTTGTAGAGCACCTCAAGATATTGTAATGTGAATGAGTGAAAATAGAACACACACATCTTGAGTAGTCAATATAGACTCAACTGATGTCTGTTCATAGAGCCACCAACTGTTCCTAGACCAATATGCCATGCCTGGACCAAAGTCCACTCTAGTATTCCAAAGTCTACCCTAGGCAATAGACTATAAAAACAATCGTAGTAGCTGCTTCCAGCAAGCAAATCAAATGTTAAACTTGTAATTACAAACAGAAGTGCATTGTCGTTAAATCGATGAGTGCAATTAAACGATATTATCGATAAATTCATGTAAATTGATCACAGATACTTTTGGTTATTAGGGAGCAACAGTTTTAACACAATTGATGTGAATTCTATATCACGAGATCAATTAAATTAAAATATTAATACAAATCTAACGATAGTTTTCAATTCAAAATGTATAAATTGAAATCAAGAGAATTACAAAAGTAATTTAAATAAATATATATTTATTGAATGTGCCACATCATTGTTTAAGAAACTTATGTATGTGTATAGAATCTATTGCACTTTCTTTTAACAATTAAGTATTAAATGTATATGTGTATAAAATGGAAAAGTCATTCTCAGCATATCTGAATGCAATTTACGATTACAATACAAGTTTCTTTTTCTATTGTGTGCACATTTTACAAACAACAAAATTGAAATTACCACACAAATCGATCGAATTGAAATTTGTATCTCGACGGCAGAGAGATACATATGTGTGTACGAAAACTTTTTGCATTGTCTGTGAGTTCAACAATAAATTGAGATTAAATGTGCTGGCAGTGTTTCTACTCACATTGTGGATATTCTACTTGTTTTATTGATGGAAAGTCAACAGAAAATATCGCCACAACAATAAGGTTGTTCAATTTGAAGAAAGCAAGATGTGAGTAGATGTGAGGTAAGTATTTTGATAGAGTTTCTAATTCAGTCTAGAGCAAAATATATTGGTAGTAGAAATAATTGTTAATTTATAAATAAAAGTATACAATATTTACTATTACTATTTTTATTTATAAATTTAGTTTTAGTATTATTCTCGTCTACTCTCTTATTGCTGCTTTAGCTTAAAGTGAAAGCATTTAATTAGCAATTCAATGCAACATAAATCAAAATAAGTCTAGTATCCTGCTATTATGCACAGTGGCGTATCCTTCGTCAAACTTTCAATTTCCTTATACAAAATATTCAAGGAGTTGCCGACTGAAAAGGCAAGTTGAAGCAGCTGCTTGTTGTATATTTGCATATTTGTTCAGTAATTCGCTAAACTTCACCATGAACAGAATGTTATGCATATAGATGGGATAGATAGTTGCATTTTGCATTTAACCTGTTTATGGTCTTGGTTTCTGGCTCGGTGGCAAATGCTTTTGTACACAACTAATTGCATCTGTTGACCAGCAGCGTTTTGCTAATGTGCTTACAAAATGCCAAGGGTCAATGGGTCAACATTGACGGACTGCATCTAATGATAATTGCACTGTCTTTTGTGCTAAATATTTGCTGACCATTTAAGTTCCTGTCCTGCTATCAGCCTGTTCAGTTGCTCTTTTAATTATGTAGAGTGCCTGATACAGCATGAATGCTCTTGCACGAATTTGCACAACATTTGCTCAGTGCCAGCTTAGTGCAAATTGAATGTATTTTGAGTTTGACTAGATTGACATTGACATTGGGCTTATTAGCTGTTTGCCAAACTAGGTTCAGGCTCAGCTCCATTTAATGGACACGTCCATTCTCATCTTCTCTCACAACATCCATCTGTTGTGTATAATATGACCTAGGAAAACGTGAGAAATGCATCTTTCTTGTTGATACTGTATCCTGTGAATGGTGCGCCTTCCCTTGCAAAGTCCTTTGAATATCTTGCAAAGTGGCCTTAGGGCTTTTGTGTGTGCAACGTGGAAATATATAAAATAAATAAAATAACAAATTTATTTGTTATGTGAGAACTGTTAAAGTTGCGCGCAATTTAATGAAATTAAATGGGGAAATGAAAAAGTGTAGCTAAAATAAGGTTTAATAGGAATTCTATCATTTATTAATTGTTATTCAAAGTATTTTAAATATTTATTAAATAAATAAAATATATTATTAATATTAATTTTGTGTAGTTATATTTTAATTGAAAGAATAGACAGGAATAGACAGTAAAGTAATTAGATATTACTTTATTTTAAATTTAAATTTTAAACAATAATATTTATTATTTTGCTTTCATGTTTAATAAGCTTCTTGTTACCATTAATGAAATAACTTTGCTAAAAAAATTTGAATTTAAATATAATAGTAAAATTATAAATTATTATAAATTATAACTTTAAATTGTTTATTTGTGTTTAAGTAATCTTAGCAATTGTTTCAATGCATAAATTATTCAATAGCTAAACTCTTGTATATACATTTTAAATTTAGTTGATATCTTTTCAATAATTTGCTCAAAGCAAACCAACTGTAAGTATTTAGATAATATTTGAATAAATGTGCGAACAGAAAGCATCAAACTGAAGTCCGACACTTATCTTTTAACGCTTGACCCGAGCCCCTATAAGTATGCCACAGAAATAAGGCAAATTTTTAGCTAACACACACCCACAAAAACCCAAACACACACACAGTCAAATGGGACAATGAATCCGGATTTATATGCATATTGAAAACATCGAAATATTTGTCCATGTGTTGAATTCTGACGGAAGAAGGTGAAACATCAGGGAGTTACATACATATGTAACACATACGCATACACACACACAGCTATGTAAATCATTGGCCAGCTCTCGCTATCGACCTTGCCTGGGGTCGAATTCTGCATTTGTTTTCCGTTTTTTTTTTTTTTTTTTTTGCGTTATATTTTTAGCTAACCAGCTCATTTCCTATGCAGCTCTATTTACTTTAGCGTTGTTGTCGAAAACGAAAAGTTCGAACGTGCAACGGCTGCCAGCAGCCAGCTGCCAACTGGCAACTGGCAACTGGTAAGTGGCATGCGGCAATGTGACAATGTGGCAATGGGGCATTGTAGCCGTGTGGCATGTGACAAACTGTGGGTCTGCCAGGCGCGGTTTGCATTAACAACAACTATGTGAGATTTATGCAAAAGTTATGCGTTTCTTAGCAGTAGTATCTGTTACCGTTAGTGCTATACGAAGCCACGCCTCCTTGCTCCAGCTCATTGAGCTGTCAGGGGATTTCATTGCTCACCTTAGCAGCTGCTTCTGTCCTTGATAACGCAGCGCAGCTCGGAAAGTGTTTTGCTGAAACGCGGCAGTTGCAGTTGCAGTTGCTGTTGCTGTTGCTGTTGCTGCTGTTGCTGCTGTTGCTGCTGCTGCTGCTGTTGATGTTGCAGCTGTTGCCACTGCCATTGTTGCCACCAACTGAATCAAAGGTATTAAAAATTTATTGAATTTATTTTTATGTGTATTTGCCAGTCTATGTGGCTTTCATCTAAGCGCATTGAGCTGCACTTAAGCTTACTTCGTCAGAGTTGCCGCAGATGCGGAGGTGAGAATATGCGGATCTGCGGATAAACGGATGTGCGGATGTATGGCGGATGCTAATGTGGCTCCAATGCGGCAACCTTATAGACATCGAGTGGCAACAGAGAGCAATGCTACTTAACAAACAACACAACAAAAGTCAAACATTACAATGTCGAATGGCAATCCAAGTTTGTAATGTTGCATTCACATGTAACTGGCCGAATTAAAGCAACTTTAAACAATTTGAATGTTTATTATTATTGCATATGCTTTCCTTTGGCATCATTTTAGGTGTGAGTGCTGGACTTAAGATTGAAGCTGCTGTTTATACTATGTAGCATCATACTTCACTCTCCCTTTAAACGTCATTCAATTAGCATAGCTAATTAAATTAAATTTAAAGGGAATTGTACAGAAGCAAATGAATAACCAGTCGGAAAGGCTACAGTCGACCACATTCGACAATATAATACCCTGTACAGGCTTCTATATTAAAAGTATTTTGTTATATTTTGAAGTAAGAACATAACAGGTGTTTAAAGAATACTCCTTTGAAACTCTCATTATTTTGCATATGAATTCTTTGCATGCTTATAGCAGCTAGCTTTCACATATGAATACATACTCAATCAAAAGCTGAGTGTTACGACACTTAATTTACTTATGCCTGTGTCGCAGTAGTTTGCCTTCTCGCTCGCACACATGGTAAGCAGACGCATGTATCACAATCGTTCGCTGTCTCGCTCGCACACATGTGCTGCCTGCTGCTCTACGATTCAATGGAAAAATAACTTTTATTTCTTTGCTGATTATCTGTCTTATTTATAAACCGATCTTGATGAAACTTTCAGCATTGCTTCTATATGATATTCTTTAAGCACCTGTTAAGTTAGAAATGTCTACGTTGAAAAATGTGGCTATTACTCGCTTTTTTTTTTCAAATTGCGGTGGAAGGAGGGAGGTATCCAAGTTTTAAAATAAACTTGATCTGCGTATGGTATACAGGAACCTTGATACCAAATTTGGTGTCTCTAGCTTGTATAGTTGCTGAGATCGACACGTTCATACAGACGGACAGACAGACGGACGGACAGACGGACATGGCTCAATCGACTCGGTTGTTGATGCTGATCAAGAATATGTATACTTTATAGGGTCTGCCACGCCTCCTCTTGCCTGTTACATACTTTTTGCACAAAGCTAATATATCCCTGTACAGGGTATAAAAAGAGTATATGGCAATCAGTAAAGTAACTTATTGATCAAGTAACAAGCCAACATCTTTAATACAAATTATTATAGTTTAACACAAAATCTATGCAGCTTTCAATAATTTATCAATTGAAAATGTATATTTTATTCTGTTCTGTGTACTTTTTTCAGCAACTGTTGTTTCAATTAAATTCCAGAATATTATTATTGAATTTCGATTTTTAATCCATCATTAAAAACGTAATGAAAAACATATTTTCTTTGCAGCAGATGGAAAATAAATAAAATTAATTGCGCATGTTTTCCGTTTTCATGTTATCATTGGTTTTATTTCTCGTTTTTATATTATTTTATGCATAAGTATTACAATTCGCGCTATAAACTAAAAGAAAATGCTCAACGAAAAGGAAGACAACAAAAGATTATATTGACGCACATGGAAAACGGCAAGGAAAACAATAAGAAGAAAAGGAAATGGAAAATGGAAAAGGAAAGAGAATCAGTGATAAATATAAGACAAACGCTAAATGCTCAATGACGGACAAAGTTTTTAGCTTTATTTTAAATGCGCTTTGGAGAACAGCGGAGCAATAGATAAACAATAACAATTCGGGGCAAAGAAAACAATTCGGGGAAGCGAAATGCCGTCGTCATGGTAGCAGGGGGTACGGGGAAAGCGGGCAGGGGGGCAGGGGGCAGGGTGTAAGGGTATAACGGAAGCTGTCTGCGAAATTACTTAATAGACAAATTTCTTTTGCTCGCCATAGATGGACTCGTACAGTGAGGGTGGCAAGTGTTCGGCCAGAAAGATTTGCAGCTTCTCGGTGGCCGTGACGGGGGTGTAGCGGGCCATGGGGAACGTCCTGGTAACGGCATCGATGAGCACACGCAACGTGGGCTGAATATCAGCAGCCTGAGTAGTAGGAAGTGCGCTCATTAGTTGTACCTATTTGCTTGGGATTGGGAGCAGCTTACCTGGCGTGAGTATTTCTCCACGGATGTCATGGCCGCCTCGTAGTAGTCCTCGCCATAGGCTTTCTTCTGCTCCGAGGACAGTTGATTCCACATTTGCTTGGCCTGCGAACACGATAGCAACAAGAACACAAGACAAGAGTTTTAATGAGCCACTCAGTCATCTGTTATCTGCAACTATTTTAATGCCCCATCTCGGTGCCCGCCCCTGCCGTCAGTTAACTGGCGCATTATCGTAAAAACTGGAACAAGACAAGACCACATCAGGTGGCCCATGCCCCATGCCCCTTGCCACATGCCACATGCCACATGCTACGCCATGGCCTTGTCATTAAGCACGAAATGTGCTGAGCTTCTCTCCAGTTGCTTCTTCTGAGCAGTTGCAGTTGCAGTTGCTGTGCCATCGTTTGGTCATTGAATATAGGTGCAGTGCTCACCTGTTCCCGCAGCTCCGTCTCGTTTAGCCAGCCATTGCCAGGCGCAAATTCGCCGGCTGCCACAACAGACACATCCACGCCACGTGTGCGCATCTCCTGGCGCAGGCAAGCGGCAAAGCAATCCACAGCGGCCTGTGTGGCACACTGAATGCCACGAACTGGGGATGGCACGCGATTCAGTCCCGAGGTAAGGAACACCACACGTCCATGGGCCCGTCGCACCAGTGGCAGAAAGATTTGAGTCAAGCGGGCGGCACCTGTAAGGAATAACAGAATTTATGAACAGGTAAAACTTAAGAATTAAATAATAAAGAGTTATTGCGCTCTGGATTAACCATGCATCCATCAATTGTAGCGATTCTACGTGTGTTTGCACATTTGGCACAGTGGCGCCATCACTTACCGAGTAGATTCAGATCCAAGCTTTTGCGCAGCACAGCAAACGGTATCCACTCCAGCTCACCGAGGGCAATCCAATGGGCGCAGTGAACCAAAGCCCAAAGGCCTTCGGCACCATGGGGCAAATGTTGGGAAACATAACGTGCCGCTTCCAAAAGCTGCCAATGGTTGGTGCATGGCATTAGATTAGGATAAGACACAGAGAAAGAGAGCTTTCGGATAAAAGCTTTTGCGCAAGTTTCGTTAGACTTACGCTTGTCTCGGAGGTAACATCCACATGCAACAGCTTCATGCGTCCGGAGGTCTCCTCCTTGAGTATCTTGGCCTCGTCCGAGTCATCGATGGGCGTGTTGAAGCCCGCATAAACCGTAAAGCCCAGATCATCCAATTTCTTAGCCAGATACCATGCCAATGGCGAGTCGCATCCGGTGATTAACACGCCCTTGCCTGGTGCGGACACCTGTACACGTAAGTGGTTAAACAGGTGAAAGTGTGAATGAATTTATCAGGTTTATTCAACTTTCGGGTTACAATTCTTTGACCCTTGCGGTGGCTAGATGCCCTCGCTAAATGAATTTTCTATAATTATATTATCTATTAATTGTCAACCTGTGAGTGAGTTAGTATCTATATATAAATATATGTGTGTGTGTGTGTGTGTGTGCGTACTCCAGTGCGTCACTTGACATATTTGACCTTTTGACATCCCAAAAACGTTTTGTAGAAAGCCTTTCAGAAGAAACCACCAAAGCTAGCTTTTAATGACCTTTTAACTTGTTGTTAAGAAAATCTTTCTATTAATTAGAACTGAATATTGCAGCACAATTAAATATGCATTAAAAAACCAGTCGAAAAGGCTACAGTCGACCGCATTCGACAGTATAATACCCTGTACAGGCTTCTTTATTAAAAGTATTTTGATAATAGGTACTTTGATTAAAATAAAAGTAAGAACATAACAGGTGTTTAAAGAATACTCCTTTGAAACTCTCATTATTTTGCATATGAATTCTTTGCATGCTTATAGCAGCTAACTTTCACATATGAATACATACTCAATCAAAAGCTGAGTGTTACGACACTTAATTTACTTATGCCTGTGTCGCAGTAGTTTGCCTTCTCGCTCGCACACATGGTAAGCAGACGCATGTATCACAGTCGTTCGCTGCCTCGCTCGCACACATGTGCTGCCTGCTGCTCTACGATTCAATGGAAAAATAACTTTTATTTATTTGCTGATTATCTGTCTTATTTATAAACCGATCTTGATGAAACTTTCAGCATTGCTTCTATATTATATTCTTCAAGCACCTGTTAAGTTAGAACGGTCTACGTTGAAAAATGTGGCTATTATTAGTTTTTTTTAAAATTGCGGTGGAAGGGGGAGGTATCCAAAATTTAAAATAAACTTGATCTGCATATGGTATACAGGAATCTTGATCCCAAATTTGGTGTTTCTAGCTCGTTTAGTTGCTGAGATCGACGCGTTTATACAGACGGACGGACGGACGGACGGACGGGACAGACCGACGGACGGACGGACAGCCAGACGGACATGGCTCAATCGACTCGGCTGTTGTTCCTGATCAAGAATATATATACTTTATAGGGTCGGAGATGCCTCCTTTTGCCTGTTACAAAATTTTTTTTCACAAAGTTAATATATCGCTGTACAGGGTATAATAAATATAACCAATTTAATTTAATTTATTTAAATTGATACACGACAGCGTCTTAGTCAATAATTGATTATAGTAAATATATTGAGAGTTATATATAAATATAATTTATTTAATATATAAATTTATTTAATAATAATATTAATAAAGATTGCATATTTTTGTAGCTGTTTCTATGAAAAATAAAAAACTATGAATAAAGTGTATCTTTTTATATATATTTTATTTTTATATTTTATTTAAAACAAAGTTTGCAATTGCTTATAATAAAACCAAATTCGATCTTATTATTACACAATAACAAAAGTATTTATAAAATATAAATATATGTTAAATAGAATGAACTGTAATTTCTGCATAATATTTCAAATAATTGAATATTTATTTTAAGAATATTATTATCCAAGTTAAGACTTTTATAATTCAAGTGTTGCTAAATTTAGATTTAAGTTGAAGCTGCTGAGTGGCAGGGAAAGTAGTTTCGCTTTCGGGGCACAATAAATTCATTGTTGTCTTCAGTTGTGGCTGTGACCGACTGACTGTGTAACGCACACACACACACAAACGCACACAAACACACACAGACTCACTTACAGCAGCAGGATAACAAAAGGAGAGAAGTGAAGAGAAGCAAAACGTATGCAATGACACTGTGCTTGACACGGTGTCTGTGTGTTGATGTTGCTGCTTGTCTCGCTGTGTGTGTGCCTGTGTGTGTGTCTGTGGGTAGTTATGTGTAGGTGTCTATCGGATGCTTGGCACAAAAGACAACCACAGTTTGTCCAAGTCAAGTCAGATACAAAGACAGCTGGACAGCTGGACAGACGGACAGATAGAGAGACATTGTGGCTGGCTGAGGAGAATGGGAGTGGGGCAAGCATTGTGGCAGCTTGTCTATAGTGCCAGTGTCATAATTCATCAAGCCATTAGCCAACTTATACACATATATATATATATATATTTATATATATGCGAGTATAGTAATAGTTTGTCATAGTGTTGGTAACAACTCAAGTGTCCGTCTCTAGTGCGTCAATTGTGGTCGAAAGGAGACTGAGGGGGCGCTTGACTCATTGTTCGAGCTATTAAACGGTTATAAAGTGCTCGTAAAATTCTTTTAAAAAAAGAGAAAGAAACGAAGAAGAAGTAGACATAGAGTATAGCATTGTCTGTGTTGTTGTGTTTGTCTTATTATTATTATTATTATTATTATTATTGGCCGTGTTGTTGACACCCATTAAGACTGGCCGACATTTTATTGGTGGCAATAAGTGTTTTTTCTGGGCTTATCAAATCTGTTGGTGTTTGGGCATTAATGAAAATAGAAATAAGCCAGTTCAAAGAGCTTCCTCCCCTCTTCGCTCTGCTCCTAACTTCTTCCCCCTTCTGCTCTCCTCTCCGCACGCATTCCCTTAGAAGTGTCAGCTGTTTTGTAAGTTTTAGTTGCAATCAACGACAAGTTTCTCAACTCCTGTTTGCTCTGGTTGTTGCTTTTTATGCGACTTTATATTTTGCCATAAAATTTTGGTCAACTTTTGTTGCAACTCACGCCCTCCCTCTCTCTCTCTCTCCCTTTCTCTCCCTTTCTCACTGTCTGCCACTGTTACACTTCTCTTAACCCAACCACCGACACCACAATTTATTGCGGTTTTGCTGAAATTACTTTAAAGTTTGCCCAACTAAATTGCAGCAGCCACAAAAAGCAACGTCCCGCAATTAAAATCGAAGAAAAACCCAAGCAACAAAATATTTAGAGTCAATTAAAGCAACTCCCCAAGCCAAGGCACAAAAAGCATTGCAACAGTTGCTGTAAACGCCAAATTTGCTTGAAATGTCAGTGTATTGAGTTTCACATAAGTCAAGGAAAATGCAGCGGAAAATCTATCACGTTTCGCATCAAATTGCATTTTCTTTTAGTTCCACCAAGGTTCTTTCAAAAACTTAACAAAAATTGGGATTTAAGTTAAAGCGAAAGATTTCTCAATTCAGCTGAAGAAAACTTAATTATAAATTCGATAAGAGGGAGAGAGAGCAGTCGAGCGCGCGCGACATTATAATACCCTGTGTAGTTTTCTAAATTAAGTGTTTTGATTATAATAGAAGTACGAATATACTAACGACACTTTATATAGTCTTGTGACGCAGTCGTTCGCTGTCTCGCTCGCACACATGTGCTACGTGCAAAGCAACATTTCTCTTCTGATTAGCTCTTTTATTTATAGACCGATCTTAATGAAACTTTCAGGATTGCTTCTATATCATATTATTTAAGCACATGCTAATTATGAATAGTCTAGTCTGAGAAATGCGGGTATAATTAGAAAATTATTGAAAATCTAACATAAACTCGATCTGAAGAGGGTATACAGGAACCTTCCTGCCAAATTTGGTGGGTCTAGCTCTTATGGTTGCTGAGATCAACAATATATTAATAAAGAAGAACTTGTGCTGAAACCTAACTTAAAATACGATTACAAATTAGCTAAGTGATGAAATAATAAATTAAATAAATAAATGCTAACGCAAGCTTAAATTTAAATCGAAATTAGATTAGAAAATAGTTAAACGACAATCGTAAAAATGTTGCTGTTCAGTTTTGTCCTTCATCCTTCATCAAATGCCACTGAGATAGCTTAACCCGTCGACAAATGTCATCTGATCACACACACACACTCTCTGCCTTCCCTTTGGTTGGCTATCAACAAGAAGTGTCACTTGTGCCACTTTAACAGCTTTTCGTGTTGCGAAAGTGAAAGTGGAGGACACAAAAAGCGGCACATGCAAAAGGCAACTCAAAAGCAATTGCAGGTAAAAAGTTACGCCAAAGTGCAGTTGCAGTTACGTGCAAGGCATAAAGAGGCTGAACCACCGAACTAGCTCACCACCCAACCAGACAACCAGTCAACCAGCCAACCACCCAACCACCCAACCACTCAACTAACCAAGCAACCCAAGCAACCCAAGCAGCCCAGTCCCCAGACCGCAACGCAATCGAATCTTTGAATGGGTGGCAAGTCATGTCGTGTCTGTAAACACGGCAGGCTGCGGTTAGCACGTCGCTGGCGCCTTTCTATTGCTTTTATAAATGTTACCAAAATAGACGCAACTGCAGGTTGCATGCACCCAAAAATAGCTAACAGTTAAGCCAGCAAGCGGTGTAGTAGCAGGTGTAGCAGGTGTAGCAGTTGCAGCCATGGCTTTTGACTGTCATGTCAATCAACTCGGCGTATTTAACAGAGTTGTTGTTAGCCAAGTCGAGTCGAGTCGAGTCGAGTTGCTGTTGCAGTTGCAACTGGAGAGTGGAGAGTGAAGCACAATTGTTAAGCGGAAGTCAATGAAGGCCCATTGCGAGTTGCATTGCGTTTAAATGCATCCGCTATTGCATTTTAATTGCATATAGAATGCAATTTACGAGCACCACAAGTGCAGCAGGTGTTATCTGCAAACTTGGCCACGTTAAACGGCGCATTTTACGCGCACTTTTAGCCAAAAATTTGATAAATGCCCCAATGGCACGCGATACGCTTTTGGGCCTTGCTGTGGGCGTATGGCGGATGGCTCATTAATTTTGGCTTGTATATACGTAATATGTAATAATACTATATATGTTGTATACTATATAATGCATTATGTTTGCTTAATGTGCAAACTGCAACAAGTTAGCAGCGTTTAATGAAATCAAATTGCAATTTTCTTCTGGCTTTTGTCTGTCGGTTTAGACGCGAATGAAGGGAGCGGCAGGTGTTGGTAATCTGAGGCAGGGGGGGACTTCCTGTGTGTGTGGGTGTGTTAAACTTGATGAGTGTAAGCTATAACAACAACAAGGAGCCTCTTTGCATATGCCTCAATTTGCGAACAACAATTTATGACTCTCGAACAAGTTGACTGCAGTCCAAAGTTTTTGCCATTTAGGCCACCTGAGCCATGTCTAGGCTTAGTAGAACAATAAGCTAGCGCTTGCAGTGCGAAAGTAAAGATATGTGGAAGCTTTTAATATAAATTAAAATAAAATATAAATACGATTCAATCATAAAAAGGCAATGGACTACGATAAATGTGATCTGCATTCAACAAGAGCTCTTGCAATATTATTAAACTGTTGTCTTAATTTTAAAATTAATAAGCAAGACACATTAATGCAGAATAATATTTAATATATAATATTTAAATATACTATTTACTTTAATTATTTATTAAAATGCTTAAAGTAAGCGAGTTCTAATTGAAGAGCTCTTCTTTTGTGGAACATGCATTTTCTTAAGCAGTAAAGTAATGTGAGTCATTCGCTAACTTTGAATGCTCTTTGTTTTATACATTTGAAGAAGAAGCAAACACGCTTGACCGTCTGAAATGACTCCCCTCCATAAATCTACATAAGTGAACAGAACTGTGCGGGTTGAAGGGGGGTAGGGGGGGACATTCTGGGCAAAAGTTTAAGTGAAAAATGGCAGACAAACCGCATACAAATTGTCCACACAGTACGCTGGCTACTGAGAGCGCAGGCGACGAAATGTGGCTAAGAAAATGTGGCAGAGAAACAAAGCGCCAAAAGGCAACAACAACAACGACAACAACAACAACGACAACAACAAAAATGAAATGAAATAAAAGGAAAATTTAAGGGAGACACGCGCACGCATGCACGCATATTAAATCAGTTGCTAAAAATAGCTGCGAAAACCCGAAAAGCAAAAATACTCTGTCCCCAAAAAGGAAAAACCGCACACAAAAATAACAACAACAATAACAACAAGAAAGAAAATGTATAAGAAATTTTTAAGCTGATGTTAAAGTATTTACGATGGCTAACGAAATAAATAAGTAAATGATAAAAACAAAGGAAGCGAATGGCAGAAGTCATTGAACGTAT